>PISX010004855.1:0-115140 GCA_004024625.1 Mellivora capensis | reverse complement strand
TTCCATGTATCTGAAGGGTTCCCCAGTGTGGTGGTAAGGCACACAGACTTTGAATTGGGATCCCCAGCTTGAAATGCAAGCTATTTGTGTAATCTTGAGCAAACTAACTATCTGATGTTCATCATTAATGAAATAAGGATAACCAAAGCACTGACTTCCTATGGTGATTATAAATCTACCTAAAATAATAGGTGCCAAGTGCTTAGAAGAGTGGCCAGCACATGGTAAACTCTTGATAAATATCCATTTCTGTTTCTGTGGTTACCTAAACTCTCCATTGTCCCAGTTGCCATTTGTATCCCTACTTACACCAATTTATGAACTTTTTGCATTTGTCTCTTTTTTTTAGCTTGTCGTCCAGCCCCAAGAAGTTTTATGTTATTCACAAATGTAGACACTAAAATTCATTTATAAGAAGTCTGGTTAAAAGCAGGACTTGAACATTGCTCCCTTTCTACTTCCCCATTCTAAATTGTCTGTTTACAGTACCCTTCATTTCCTATTTTTAAGTTGGTTCCCCAACTGTGACTAATCGTCCTCTTTCCCCCAGTGAGAAAATCATTGGGATATGCCACTGAATATCGAATTATCAAATACATTATGAAAATCTACATATACTCCACCCACACTTTTCTCCTTATCTGCATGCAAATTTACATCATAATGCAAGGCAATTATATAAGGCTCTTAATTGCTTATTGGAGAAATTTCCCCCCCTCTTTTCTGTATGTGAGTGTTGAGTGATCCAATGTGATAGTCTACCTGAAGCAGAGAAGAATCAGAAACCATAATCTTCTGGGTCTATGCTAGATTTCTTCTTGGTTCTGGGTGTAAATTATAATTTGTTTAAGATTACCAATCCGACCAAGAATTCCTCACTATCTTCCATCAACTCTTTCAGAGAAGCTCTGGGGAACCCACTTTATTAGTTCAGTCTTCTTGTCATGGGTCAGTTTAGAACAGCCCATTTAAAGCAGAGCAAGGAAATGAGTTTGACGGTATCTAGACAAGAAATGGAGAGGAGGCTAGAAAGAGACACCCTGGGAAAAACACCATCCAAAGAATTCCTGAGCTCTTCAACGACCCAGTTAGTCCTGAGGCAGAGGTTCTCTCACCCACTGACCTTCATCACACCCCGGCAGTGCTCCTCGCGAGGTCACCCACTAAGCACCTGTTGGGGTTGGGTACTATGCTAGCTAGCTGCTGGCAATACACGGAGGAACAAAAGAGAACAAGTCCTAACCTTCCCAGTGATAAGATTCTAATGGAGATGCACGGACAAGAGAAAAGAAAGAACTTTAAGATAGTGTTGTTGATTGAGTGTAATGAATAAATTATCAAGGACATGTAATTTAAAAATAAAAACACTTAATACTCCTGGTTAGGGAAATCTACCAGGATTCAATCTTTGAACTGGGAGATATTGGAGGAGAAACTGTTTTCAGGGAATAACATGAGGACTTTGAACCTGACAGGCTGTCTAGCAAACAGTAACACTGAGTAAAGGGTTAAGAGTCAAAATTTCACTGTTAGAGTAGCATTAAAGTATGCAGTTTTCCTAGTCAGCTCAGGCTACCTTCACAGGAAACCATAGTCAGGGTGGTTTAAACACAGGGATTTATTTATTAGGTTAATTTAGTTTAGTTCCATAGTCTGGGAACATCAGGATCCAGGGGCCAGTTGACCCAGTTTTCTGGGCTTCTTCTGGCTTGCAGACAGCTGTCTTCTCACAGTGTCTTTACATCGTGGACAGAGAAAGAGCTCTAGTAACTCTTTCTCTTCTTATCAGGGCACTCATCTCATCATGGGGCCTCCCATCAAGACCTCACCTAAACCCGATTTCCTGTCAAAGTCCCCACCTGTGAATACAATCACATTGGGGATTTAGCATATAAATTTTGGGGGGACACAAACATTCAGTCCATAACAGCTGGTAAGAACATCCTACAAGAGCATGCTTGGGAACACTTTGTCTTATGTACAGAGACCATAGTTTTCCCACCACAGCCAATGGTCTGGCTTCAATAGTGAAGGCAGTCTCGGCCTCTCCCCTAGGACACCCAGGCAAATGGGTCTCCAGAGATGCCCGGCCTCAACCACCAATGTACTTCAGTGCCGAATTTCTATGACAAATCCCTTGCTATCTTGAGGCATGTTTTCTAGGGGGAGAATTGAGATGCTACATACAATGTCTGTTTTAATGTTACAAATGAGGAATATTACTCGCAAGACTACTCTTTCTTACATGACTGAGAAAAGGGAAGAAAATAGTGTATTTCAACAAACTTTGGTACAGTTACAAAGCAATTTAAATGACTATTCATTCTAATCATGAGAAATGTTAATCTGGGTCAGACATGTTTCTGTGCTTTGAACATAACAAGGAAAAGAAAGTGCATCCTATATACATTGCTAGTAATTGGCTTTAATTTTTAGGTGCCCATTTAGAGCTATAAGGAATGTTTCTGTGTAACAGGATCAGGGATAAATAGCAGAACACTTCATTCTTTGTGAATACAGATGATATGCTAACGCTCAGAAAGAATCTCCTTTAAGATTACTTCCTCCTGGGATGCCTGGGAGGCTCAGTCGGTTAAGCGACTGCCTTTGGCTCAGGTCATGATCCCAGCATCCTGGGATAGAGTCCCACATCGGGCTCCTTGCTCAGCAGAGAGCCTGCTTCTCCCTCTGCTTCTGCCTGCCTATGCTCTCTCTCTCTCTCTCTCTCTCTCTCTCTCTGACAAACAAATAAAATATTTGTAAAAAAAATCAAAATTAAAAGGGGTGCTTCCTCCCTTCATCATTTTCAGAACTATGTACATGGACTAAAATGAACGCCAAGTTATTACCCTTAAAGAGTTGGGGGTAGTAGCATACAGATAATGCAAACCAACTATTAACAACAGTTCCAAGTGATACAGTGATACAAATGGGGGAATAACAAGTCCTTCTATTAATGCTTCAGAAACTATTTATGATCACTATTTAAAAAATAATTCTATGGGGCACCTGTGTGTTTCAGTCAGTTAAATGTCTGCCTTTGGCTCAGGTCATCACCCCAGGGTTCTGGGATTGAGTCCTGGGTCAGGCTCCCTGCTCAACAGGGAGTCTGCTTCTCCCTCTCCCTCTATGTGCTCTCTTTCTCTCTCAAGTAATTAAATAAAATCTTTAAAAAAATTAATGAAAAATTTAAAAGGATTCTAAAATAAATGTTGTATGTCCA
This sequence comes from Mellivora capensis, assembly GCA_004024625.1. Taxonomy (NCBI): domain Eukaryota; kingdom Metazoa; phylum Chordata; class Mammalia; order Carnivora; family Mustelidae; genus Mellivora; species Mellivora capensis. The sequence goes on along the minus strand of PISX010004855.1, from coordinate 111,917 downwards.
TCATGGCCAAATTCACAGAGGGCCTCAAAGAAATCAGGCCACTTATAACCCAATCAGGATGTACAAAAGTCAGAATACTCAGAACAGTGAAACCAGAAACTAAGAGAGTCCTTGACAACATGAGACGTCTCAGAGTCGTTGCGGCCAGTAGCTCAAAGATGAAATGGGCTGCACTGAGGGGGGCAAAAATGGCAAGTCTGCTGATACGAACCACCAAAAATCATGACTAATTGCCTGGCACTTTCAGCAAGTCTGCCTTGAATCACCTGCCTGAGTATGTTTTACTGTGGCTGAAGGGAAGAAATTAAGCCCAGCCTCTTCCTGAGAGATCTTGTGAGTGGTGACAACCATTAAACCTGACATCAAAGTTGGGAAGGGGGGCTGTGGGTCTGTGTGTATCTAAATTCATGTGACACTATTTTGTTGGAATTCTGGATTTTGCTAGGATAATACTGATGTTTTCTTATAAACTGTTTGGGAACGTGTTTTCAAAAGAAGAAAGCCCATATGCACCCTTGCTGGAGAAGACTAACTGGTGCCAAAGACACCAGCTGGGCTGGTTGAGCATCACTGGATGGTGGAAAGAAGGCGCCAGCAGATCAGGCTGCCTGGGTGGGAACTCTGGTTCCACCAGTAACAACTCCTTGGACCAGGCAAATCACAGTTTTCTGGGATCACTGCCTTCCTCATCTGGAAAATGGGGTTGTATTACCTTTCAAGGTGGTTGTGAGGCATTGTCATCCTGGAAGGAAAATCTCACGTTATACCCATCCCTCTTGCCAAAAGGGGTCCAAATACCTCTCATGGATGGGAAATATTTGAGCCTCATGACCTGATATTACCAGAAGGATTAAAAGAGTATTTTTTTTAAAAAGCCTCTAATAGGCCATCTTCAGAGCAGTAAAGCAAAACAATAACAATGATTGTCTCTAGGAGAAAAGCTAGATTGTTGTGGGATGAGGTTGAAGGGAAATGGACTTCTCACTGTGTACTCTTTTGCACTACATATCATCTGGATGTTTAACCAAATCAAAGAAGAATAAAATGTGATTTTTTTTTTTAACATAGTCTTTGAAACTTATCCCGCTTTGTGTGTTACCTCTACCATTGGGGTAATCATGACTTAGAACTTGACTCCACCCTTTGGACATCATTCAGTGTGAAAGGCATTCTACTTGAAGAATAGATGGGACCCTGCTTCAAGAAAGAATCAAGCCCAACAATTACTAAAAATTGTCTTAATAGAAACAGGGCAGGATGTGCTAACAAGTGAAACTCTGATATTTTATAACTGGTTCATCCTACTCTAAAAGAAAAAAATACTTATGTCATAAACTTGTCTTTCCTTCTTCTCCAATCATGTATATTTTCTCAAGTCAGCTGCCTGGTTTTCTCTATCATGAAAGTAGGTCATACATCTCCTTAATTTTCCTTATCACCTCATCACCAAAGACTAACTTGCAACAGAAGAGAAAAATCGGTGTCATTGGGAAAAGGACAAAAAGTGTCTTAATTTCCTTCAACTGGAAAAGAAAAACCAAAGTTACTCTTCAGACTTCCAATCATGTTGTCTTTCAAACTTGAAGTTCCCAAAGGGGAGAGCATTTTCCTTTTCTTCACCATCTTAAACAGGGTCAAGTCTACTTATGTTTAAAAATAAATACTGTTTGAAAACAACAGTATTTATTCTTTATGTGACTCAGAAGCACTATGGTGTAACAATGGATGCCACAGCAAAGCAAAGCTCCCAGTGATATTTCATTAAACCCAGACGCTGTCAATGGATCTCTGGACTCACCACGGCCATATGCACCAGACTGCAGTCCTGTGTAAGACAAGGGAACCTGGGGAACATTCCAAGCTCCCATCCCATCAAAGCTCCCAACCACAGTGCCCTCCATACTACTAAAAAATCTCCCTCAGGGGAAACGACATTCCTCAACTTCTCCATTTTTTTCACCTTTGGTATATTTACTCATGCATATCATAATTAGCCTACTGATACTCTGGAAATCTCCACAGGAAGGTAATGAGAAGCAATGCATCTTTCTTCTATGTTTTAGAGAAAAGACGATTTGTGAGAACCATATTCTGTGCTATAGTGCCCAGACCTCCGTACTGAAAAGTCTATCTAAGGCACAGAGATTTGTGGAAGAAATCTCTTAATTCTAACAATAAGGGCTGCTTTGACTTAACTATGTGAAGGAAGCAGTATTTTAGTGATTCATGTTTAAATGAAACCATTATTTTCCAGATCCTGCCAAAAACTTACCACAACTCATTCATGTGATTTTTTTACAAATTAAGATTCCCATAATTTTGGAAGAGAGACGTACATTTTAGAGTCTCTTGGGAAGGGAAGCCCTGTGCTTCAGGGCAAGGAATTGCCCCGAAAAGTGGAACAAAATGAGGACCTTGTTACAATGCTGGTGAGCAGAGGACCAGGCCTGCCCTCACTTCAGTAGTTCTAAGTGATGCAGAAGAGAAGCCCTGTGACTGCTAATGTTTGGAGGGCGGGGGACACAGCCAAGGCCTAGTAAGACTTACTTACAAGGAAATACAAAGAGAGAGAGTTTACAAAAAGTTTAGAGGTTTTGTTTCATTTCTGGTTTTTAATCTATGGATGGACCAACCATCTCCATAGCCTAGTCCCTACAAGAAATAGGAAATAAGATCGTGAAAAGGTTATATACAGTATTTTTTTTATTTTACATTTACTTGGAGATGGAAGCTTCTGGAACTCATCAAGGGGTAGAGGGATGGAAACAAGAGGATAAAAGAAATAGAGGGACACCCTCTCCCTGCCAGTAAGCCATGAGCCCAGCCACTGGACTCACATGGCCTAAGAAAGGCACAGAAATTTGGAAATATGTCCTTTTTTGCACCTTTCTCCAATATTCAACCATTTCCCCCCATATGAAATATTTGCTGCCATCCTGTTTAATTTTCTTCACTCACAAAAGCCTACAGGCCAGGTCAATGATGGTTCAGCATTATTTGGAACAACAGTTTCCAGTATAGTGTCTCATTACTTTACATACCGGGTAGGTACGCTCCCTATACACAAGCATATATTGATTAGGCCCATGATAACACCTCTGTAGAAAGTGAAGGCATCAATGAAGCACTATGAAGACTTCTATGTAAATAGGCAAACTTGGGGGTGATTTCTCAACATTACCAGCCTGCCTTATTTTCAGCGCCAAGAACTCAAAGAGGTTTGCTGGAAAGGGAACTAGACTGGGAATCCAATGGCCTGGGTTTGCAATATGTCAGCTGTCTAATCTTAAATGTCACCTCTCTAAAGATCAGTTTCCTTATTTAGAGAACAAAAGTGCTCTTGGGTCCCTTCTAGCTTTAACATTCTCCATGTGCATATTCCTATTGGTAAGTACTGATAAAATATCAACCCCTATTCAACAGCGCTATGAATTATAACCAGGAATGACAGCAACAAAGTGACACAAATATGACTGCAATCATCTTTCTTGCCTGTGCAATTAGTGATTATGGCAATATCTCCAAAACTTAGCGGTAGATTTTTCTCACTATTCAATATGTCAAAAAATATTCATACATAAAAACAATCTGGTGCCCCCACCAGAAAAAAAAAAAAAAAATCAATGTTACCTTATTTGTGGAGCAGTGCCTTCCCTCAAAGTTGGAGCAATTCAGGCATTTTAGAAAGTTCTTTGTTTTTATCCAAACTCCACAATCTGTGTCAAAAACTGTGGATTTATTTTCAGTTCCAACCCAATAGTAGCTGGTTCCACATATATAAAGAAATTGTTTTAAAAGGTATTCAAGTTTTCAGTTTGTTGATAAGACATGACTCCAGATTTTATCAGCTTTAACATCCCACCATTGTTTCCCCATGACCTACAGTGCCAGATTATAGGAAGGTACAGTCTGAAACTGTGAAGGAACATTTCGTCTTCAACAGAAAAGCATTTATTGTCGTAATTATAGCTAGTGCTTCACCGATGAAGGAAAGAAAGCGAGGAAGGAAGGAAGGAGAGAGGGAGGGAGGGAGGGAAGGAAGGGAAGGGAAAGGGAGGGAAGGGAAGGGAAGGGAAGGGAAGGGAAGGGAAGGGAGAGGCAGGGAAGGGAAAGGAAGAGAAGGGAAGGGAGAGGAAGAGGGGCATCTGGGTGTCTCAGTAGGTAAAGCAGCTACCTTCAGCCCAGGTTGTGATCCCGGGATCCCGGAATTGAGCCCTGCATTGGGCTCTCTGTTCAGCAGGGGTCTGCTTCTCCCTTTCCCTCTGCCTGCTGTTCCTCTACTTGTGCTCTTTCCCTATCTCCCTGTCAAATAAATAAATAAAATCTTAAAGAGAGAGAGGAAAGAAGAGAAAGAGAGAAAGAAAGAAAAAAGAAAAGAGAAGAAAAGAAAAGTAGTCCTTCCATTCTAACTATGCAGTCTATTGCTAGAATAATCCTCTGTACCAGCAATGATAGGAATATACAGATAGCAAAACAAAAATAGCAGTTAATCAAGGAGGCACAGACTTACACACAAGCATGAGTATGAAAAAAAAAGGAGCAGGCACAGTATTAGATGCATACTGAAATGGGAACAATTAATATCAAGGTTTGAAAATGTTGAGACAAGATAAAACATCTGTGTTCTTATCCGTCTGGAAGACTTCCTGGAACTGGTAGGGTGTTTCAGTGAGGAAATGTGCTTTGGTAGGTGGACCAAATTTATTTAATTGAACCCAGGATTCAATTAAATAAAGCACATAAAAGCAAGTGAGATCATCAATCAAGAGGACTTTCCCCTCACGAACAGCATATGGAGATCTGCTCCCCCTGAAAAGCCACCCAGAGCCCCAGACCCAATACACGATGTTTGGAGGAGAGGATGGTTCAGCGGTCATCTACCTACTGGCAAGGACTGGTAGGAGTCAAGAAGTCTGACCAGGACATAGAGACAGAGGTCCTGGTTAAAGGACACAAAATTCTGCATCCATGTGAAGATGAACAGCAAAGAGACAGCAGTCTGTTCGGGAGATGCCGAAAAGGAAGACATTCTCCTAAGCAGCAAATGGCTTCTGATGTGTCACCTGCACCTTATAGCATTGCTTTAAGAAGCCATTTGCTACTGGGTACTTTAGCGTTTAGTATCCAAGAACGGTGACCCCTTTACCTCTAGTGTCTTAATATGCTGAAACGTGCCACGAATTTGAAATGTCCGTGGGATATTACTCTGAAATGGTCCCCATCCTTAAATCATTCTTTCTCGCCTGCTCCCCAAAGGCTTAAAAATAGCACTTAACTCTTAGAGCGATTCCACTGGCTTAAAGTAAGTCACAAATATCTTCCTCGGAGAAAGTAGGGGACCTGTAGGAGATGGAATGCAAATCAGCTCACAGGTTTTGTCAACACGGAGAGAAGCAAATAGATTGGGACTAACGGAGCAGAGGGACCTGGGGTTAGCTGTAGAACTGATGTCATCTTGATCAGATTACTGCAGCCAGGAGCTGGTTGGTGGACTCAGAGAGCAGAGAGGTTAACAAGACAGAGCACTGGGCCCTGGACAATCAAAACTGGGTAGATTAAGGAGGTGACGATCAAGGGAGGAAATCCTCTTATCTCTATTAAGCCATATCTACATAGACTTAGCAGTCAATAGACTTGCCATACCTATATGACAGCAATTAATTTCCCAAGGAAAGACAGTGCCCCAGCATGAGCACCCAACAGGGAAAGAGGTGAGCAGGGCAAGTGTGCGGTAGCCCCAGTCTATAAACACTACAAGAAGACACTCTTCTTTCATTTGAGAGCCATATCCTGTAGACTTATAAATTAATTCATTAATCCACCAGACATGTATTTTGCACTCATCACATATCAGGCCCTACACCAGGCCCCAAGGATACAGAGGTGAATAAATAATATAATTGTCCCAATCGCTTCCAGTCTTGGGTACCTAATATGCTCCAGGAACTCTATTCCCACGAGGCAGAGGAATGCCCGCAATGAACATGAGGCTTTCTGTTCCCACTCTGCCAGTGGAAAACTGAGATGAAGGAACAACGACTCTGAGAGAGCGAATAAAAGCGACAGATCTCTTAAGGAACTCCACTGCAAGAGTGAGATAAGCAAAGTAGTATTTACTATATTCTGTGGCAAATGCTAAAACAGAGATTAAAAAAAAAAAAAAAAAAAAGGAGGAGTTCCTAACTCAGCAGACGGGAAGGGAGATAGGAGGGGACAGGAGGCGGGAAGAAGGACTGCGCCTGTGTGCGTGGGTGCCTGTGTGTGCATTTGTGTGTGTTCACGTGTTTGTGTGTGTAACCCGGGTGGTGGGCGAGCAGTTCAGGAGGATAAACAGTCCAGGAAGAGAGAGAGGGTCATATCAGCTGTCTTTCAACCACGGCCACAAAAGCCCCCCTCTACCTGTCTGCAGGATGAAGAATGTTCCTAAGAAAAAGCAGCAGGGCTCACACAGTGTTTTAGGATGACACAAGAGGCCCTGTCAAGACACTTTTCCTCAGCCTGAGGAAGAGGGGGCATTTATCATGACAGACTAATTGCTCACTTTGAGGTATGTATTGTTCCATCTATCTATGTGCCTTATGTGACTACATAGTAATGACAGGTTTTTAAACAAATAATCCAAAGCTTATGTGTCCAAATCAGTACTCCAAAGTAGTTAGTCATCTGATGTTTAAATGCGAATTGTAGGGTCCCCACCTTAGCACTTAAAGCATTTCAGGTGCCTCTCTTACGACATTGCCTTCACAGCACGTGGTACGTTCTGTTGGATATCTGTTGGCGAGTTTTCACCATTTAAAGTGCAATATCTGGGGGTTTGTTTTAAGTTAAAAATCAGTTGGAGCTGAATCCACAATGAGTGACTAAACTGGGTAAAAGTTATTGAGAATGTCAGATAAATCCCAGGCCCTAAGCTCAGTATATTTTGTAAATCATCTCAGCTATTAAATTCTTACCACAAATGTATAAGGTGGATATCAGTGTCTCCATCCAAGGCTTCTTTAATAATCATAAAATTAGTACATATTCACAGAAAGAAGTTTGGAAAATCTAGAAGAGTAGAAAGAAGAAACCAAACCTCGTTCCAGGTCTCACTGCAACATTCTAACCCGACTGACAGTACCAGGCTTATTGGTTTAGTCTTTCTTCTCTGAGTAAGTATGTAAATATGCTCTGACCTCCAAAATTAGTCATACTGTGCATAACTTTCTAATTTTTCACTAGTTTTCACTGTTTGGTATTCTCTTATTTGGATATGTCATAATCTACTCAAAGAATTCCAATGTTTCTGTGCTTCAGATGAACCCTCTTCATAGATAAGTCTTTGTAGATTTCTATGAACCTTCCCTTCAGTTAATTTCCTAGAAACAGAATTGCTAGATTCAAGGCATGCATGCTTTTAGGGGCTGTTACAATTTCCCTAATTTTTAGGTAAGTAAAAACTCAAAGAAGTGCTTTCCAAGGTCATAAACCCAGATAGCAAAGGCTGGATCTGACCCCGGTCTGTGACTCTCTAAATCCTGTAATTTTTCCCCCCATTCTGATAAATGAATTTTGATAAAAAAATGCAAAATGTCAAGAAAAAAGAATTTTTGCATATGCAACTAAAACTATGCCTGAAAGACTTTTTTTAAAGGAGTTTTTAAAAAATGCTTTAGATTTGCATTGTTTCCCTAATGATCCTTTATCATTTCTGAGTTTATGTTTTTGTTACATTCATCTTTAAAGCACTCACTGCACTTCATTGTTTCATTCTTAGAAGATGTCAGTTCTGTCCTTTATGAATTTACAACACTATTAACATTCTGGCCTAAGCACTGGGCTTCTGGTAGAACTGCCAAAAAGCATAATTTCTCAGGCATTTAGGCAACCTAATTGGGACAATCTTGGTCACAATTCAGGCTAGCCACAGCCAGGTGGAGAGTCCACACCCGCGTGTTTAGAATACCAAAGACTAATAGATAACCAGTCTTCTTTAAGTCTGGCTACATTCTGATAACAGGGAAGAAAAACATTTCCCACCCAAAGTTCTACTGGTTTGTTACAAACATATAGTCTGTTCTCCTGGAAGGATGAGTGGAATGAGCAAGACAAGAACAACCAGCTTTCTTCCTTGCGCATTTGTCATGGAATGTGGTTTAAAATGGATTAGAAAAAAAAACAGACTGGTGGGCGAGGTGCACTACGAGGGACGGGTGGGGATGTTGTGCTGAAACTGTATTTTTTATAGTTGAGTCTACAAACTCTTCCAAATTGTCCTTAATCCTTTGGCCCCAGGCACTTGTCCCTCTTGAGGGACCAAAAGGATTTTAAAGATAAGGCAGAGCAGAGGATTTTAAAGATAAGGAGGAGATTTTAATGACAAGGCAGAACACCGAGTTGATTTAGTAATTCTGACTCCAGGCTTTCAAACCTTTGTTTGAGGATGCTTTCCACCTCTTTGGGATCTCCACCAGCTTTCCCCAGTGCACTGTAATTGACTCAGTGATCCAGAAACTCCCCTGCTTTCTTCCTCCAATCACTTGCCCTGACCTGAGCGTTTCACCAACATCCCAAATGTAACTTAACCTACAGAACTTTGTATTTTTGCCCAGACCATCATCACCTCCACATGACCCACCCCAACCTACTCCTCCAGCTTATCCTGTGAATGAACGGCAGAGCACACCTAGATATTCAAGCCATCTGAGTTACGCTTTTCCCCTTAACCCAACATCCTTTAGGTTTCACCAAAACACATCCCTGTTCTGTCTGTTGATGCTTCTCTCCATCTCCATTGCTATCCTCCCAATGTAAGCCTCGATAGAATGTCAGCTAAAATTATTGCTTCTATCATCATTCCTTAACAGTGTGTTCTCCACACAAAAACCCAAGTCATTTTCAAAACATAAATCAAGCTAGGGGCCTAATTTAAAACCCTCCAGTGACTTTTTGTCACAGAAGGCCGGACTCCTTACCATGGTCTTCAAAACCAAGTCCCTCCCACCTCTTTGCCATCATCCTCTATCCCATGCCTCCTCCTGGCCCACCACTCAGGCCTGGTTACTTTTCCGGGTGTGGCCTTGCGTGGGGCCTGAAACTTACTGTTCCCACTGCCTGGAACACTCACCTTCTCAGACCTTCAAGAAGATGCTTTATTTTTACCATGCAGAGCTCAGTTCAAGTGTTATTTCTTCAGAAGGCTTCCCTAATTCTCCATAAAAAGTTGCCCCATTCTGGTTGGTTTTTTTTTTTTAATATCACTCCTTAGTAGTAGAAATCATCTTCTTTTCATCTATGTAATTGTTTGTTGTTGTCTCCCTCATTAAAACACAAAGATGGACCCCTAAGAGATGGACTTGTCAAACTTATTCAACATTCTCTACCATCACATAAAGCAGTAGCTCGCTTAGAGTAGGCACTCACAAAGATGTGCCAAATGAAAGGAATCGATAAATGACTAACATGATGGGAAGAACCCAATCCCTACTATTGCCTTAATTTCTCAAGAAAACAACTCTGATTGTTCTGAGGTTAAGGCAATAACACCATATCAAGTGAGATTCAGCTACTAGGTAATTTGCTCTAAGTTGTAAATTACCTACTTTTAATAGTCACATCAATTCTTGGGCTCGTACTACACTAATGTATTAGTGGCCTGAAAAAAATCGACAAAGCTTCCAAAATACATTTCTCATGACTAGCAAGTCAGTGATGATAGAGAGAATCTGGCACATTATATTTTATACAATTAACTCCTGTTGCCCTCTTGAATTTTATTTTTTTCCTCTCCTTCATTATTTTATTTATTTTTTTATGTTTTTTTTTTTAATTTTAGTTCCAATATAGTTAAATCCAGTATACAGTGTTATATTAGCGTCAGGTGTATGATATAGTGATTCAACAATTCTCTGCGTTACTCAGTGCTCCTCAGGATAAGTGTACTCTTAACCCCCATCACCTATTTCACCCTCCCCTCACCCATCTCCCCTCTGGTAATCATCTGTTTGTTCTCTATAGTTAAGACTCTGTTTCTTGGTTTGCCTCTCTCTTTTTTTAACTTTGCTTGTTTGTTTTGTTTCTTAAATTCCACATATGAGTGAGATCATACGGTATTTGTCTTTCTCTGACTTATTTCACTTAGCGTAATACACTCTAGTTCTGTCCATGTTGTTGCAAATGGCAAGATTTCATTCTTTTTACAGCTGAATAATAGCCATTGTGTGTGTGTGTGTGTGTGTGTGTGTGTATAAAATACAATATATATGATAATATAGAGAGAGTATACAATACATAAGCAAAAACATCCCATTGTGTGTGTATACATATATACATATATGGATAAAGTTGTGATATACATATCTGTATCCATTCATCTATACATGGACACTTGGGCTGTTTTCATAATTTGGCTATTGTAACTAGTGCTGCAATAAACTTAGGGGTACATGCATCTTTTCAAATTCTTGTTCTTGTATTCTTTGGGTGCCTTCTTGAATTTTAAGTTAACTCTCTTTGTTTAAGGAATTCTGGATTTGAAAAGTAAAAGATTCTTAAGGTCTGTGACTAACACCTTAAAGGAAAATGCATGGATAATTGATACTATTCAGATTATTCATCTTGTCACCTAGAAAAAGTATGCATTTGCACCCAAAATATACATGTATGTATATACACTCACACAGAGGAATGCAGAGACATGAGAACATATTAGGCATTAATGAGTCTGCTGTATGCATGAAACTTTCTACAGTATATAATGCATGAGTGGCAAAATAGGTCAAACAGTGGGAACCTCCACATCTTTGAAATCTTTATGAATACAATGCTGTCCCCACATCACCTCTTGCCTAAGAGCTTTAAAATAGAGCCTTGTGAGGAATGTGAAGAAAAAAAAAAAAAAATCCTAGCTCTTGTGTGGCAAATTAAAGCAGCACAGCAGTACGGGGCTCTGGTGTCATATTCACTGGGACACATTCTTGTGGCTAAAATAGTGCTTCTATGTTGTCTGCTCTGAATGAAAAAGGAGTTTCCATATGTGTTTTTATAATGAGTGTTAGTATTTGGTTACATATTTTATTCAAACTGTGAAAGCCAATGGTAGCCATTCAATATTCTAGCAATGATCTAAATGGCATGCTTACTTTCTTCATAGAAACATTATGGGGGAACACTCTTTAAACCACTCTTTGATGCCGTGCATATTTTTTATTTTAGATTTGTGTCCATACACCTTTCCCCACATGAAACGTGGCTCCTTCCCTCTCCTCCCATCATTTCAGTAAAACTGTGTCCATGTCAGGTAACCAGAAAACTGGGCTGTTTAGAGGCAAGGAATGGAGAGGTATTGTGCAGGAATAATTGTGGTGCCTCAGATGTTCCCCGAGAGTTACTCTTAGGGGGTGAACATTCATTTCTCTGTAAGTTTCTAATGAAAATGTTAGCAGCCATAGGGCTCATCTTTCTCAGATTCACTTCCTCCCTCTCAGGTCATTTTATTCTTTTAAAAAACTGATTTCTCTGGCCTCGTCTGTAGCAGATGTTGCTTTATTGTTTGCTAACATTATGCTAACATTACGCTTACAAAACAGTCTGCAGAGCCTGACTTCTGTCAACACAGTCTATGCATTACAGCACAAGCTGGGAGATTTTTCCCAGCTCTCGTCAGTGACTCCCTTTAGGCAAGTTGCTCAACATCATCAATTTCCACATATATAAATCGGGATCCATGATAATATATAGCTGAAGTCTTTGGAGGAAAGGCCACCTTTCTTGTATTTCAAACTTCCTCCTTGCAGTCATGTTGTGTTAAAAGTCTTCTGGCTTTCCAGACAAGAGAAAGACCCATCATTTGCTTAGCTGGTCAAGCATTTTTTAGACCCATGCTTTTTAAATACATCTTTATCACTCAAGTACTCAACTGTCTCCTTTGAAACTTTCAAGTGTGTTCCAAAACTTGAATGTATATGTACTCAAAGACAGATTATCAAAGTATAATTTTGCAGATAGAATATATCACCAATTTATTTTACTAGTAATATATAACTATTCTGAAAGAACCATGTTTGTCAAGCTGAGCAAAATGAATTGTTTATTTAAGGCTAAGTGAGGTTTAAGTCAACTTAAGCTCAACCCAGCGCCAAGAACAGTGGAGAAGTGACTACAGATGAGGTGTGGGCTCCTGCTATGAGGAAGTCGTGTTGCAGAAGAGGACCAGGACTTGGAAAAACCGTAGTCTACTGCGCGGTAAGTGAGACCTAAATCAAAATGCCAACTTGCTCTGAGACTCCCATTGAAGTTTGAGACTGACAAGGGCTTCAAGAAGACAGTGACTTTTAAAGGGGTCTCCAATGAAGAACTGAATTTCCACACTGAAAGCAATGACTAAAGACAGAACCTTGAAGGAAGTAGTGATTCTTGGTTTTAGGAATTCTGGTTTTTGTCATACCAGGCTATTTCTAAGTGTTAAGTGTTGCCATTGTTTTTGGTATACTAATTTCAAGTTATGGAAAATCTGTAATTCAACTTCATTCACATCATGAAATTTACTGCAATTAAAAGTTCAAATCAGGGGTGTCTGGGTGGCTCAGTGGGTTAAGCCTCTGCCTTTGGCTCAGGTCATGGTCTCAGGGTCCTGGGATCGAGCCCCGCATCAGAAATCCACTCAGTGGGGAGCCTGCCTCCCTCTCTCTCTGCCTGCCTCTCTGCCTACTTGTGATCTCTCTCTCTGTGTCTGTCAAATAAATAAATAAAATCTTAACAAAAATTTTCAAATCAAACAAAAGTCATTCATTTAGAAAGGCTTTTGACCACATTCTCTAACCTGTGTGAAACCCTTCAAGATATGTTATTGTTGCGGGGCACCTGGGTGGCTCAGTGGGTTAAGTCTCTGCCTTCGGCTCAGGTCGTGATCTCAGGGTCCTGGGATCAGGCCCCACATCGGCTTCTCCGCTCGGCGGGGAGCCTGCTCCCCCCTCTCTCTCTGCCTGCCTCTCTGCCTTCTTGTGATCTCTCTCTCTCTGTCTGTCAAATAAATAAATAAAATCTTTAAAAAAAAAAAAAGATATGTTATTGTTGCTTTAATTTCCATTTCTGGAGTTTATATTTATTTGTCTTTAGCATTTCTTTCCAGAGGATAGGAAAAGTTAGGGAAAGACTAACTTGTATGTGATGGAGCGTTAGGGTAAGAGAGGAGGGGAGCCTCAAACCCAATTCCATGCTTTTCCTCCCCATCCTCTACCTACACACTACCCTAATTTTCTCTGTTTTTCTCAGAGCTGAATTCTCTTTATCAGAACCATTCCCTGAGGCTCTAACACTTTCCACTAGGATAATTTATGTTAGGCTGCATCTTCTTCCCCAATCATACTGCCTTGGAAGAATCCCACAGGAAGGGAAATCTTGGGCTTGGAGACTGGTGGAACAGCATTTGATTAGGAAAAAATATAACCATAACTCTCTGTTTCTATAAGGGTATCACATGAGCTAAATACCCAAATTTCCTATCTTTGTTTCACTGTAGAATTACCGTCACTGGGACAGAATTATTAATATGAATACTTGAAGCACTGACAGTATTTTGCACTTGACTGAATGTGCTCAGATGTAGGGGATGAGGAGCAATATTTGGGACATACATCGGGATATTTAGGACACACACTAAAAAGTTATTCTCTGTTTATCTGATATTCAAATCTAACTGCAAATTCTGTATTTGTATTTGCTAAATCTGGCAATTCTAAGTAAGAGGCCATTCAACTGGGAAATTACAAGGTCTTTGTGATCTTTGAAAGATCAATTTCCAAATGAGTTGAGAGGAAACCAGATTACCAGAAGAAAAGGAGCAAATAATTATAAGGAAGGGGAGACAAGGATAGACCCCAGAAATTGGATCTTAAAAGAAAGACATGTGTTGCTATTTTATTTTTTTACAGACTTTTTGGATATGCCCAAAATGGTAACAGCATTTAGTTAAATAAATAAAGAAATCCATTTGGTTAACACCAGATATAATCATCTTAATAGACTGTGCCAGAGAATGACAGAAAACATATATCTGCCATTTTGTCTTTTAAACACACACACACAAATAAATAAATAGAATAAAATAATGAACACAAACGTATTTCACCATTTCTAATTCTTATATTTGAATAAAAATTCTGAGTATCATAATTAATTTAGTTTTACCTCCTTAAACATTAAACAGAAAATATTTGTTTGCCTTGGTTGAAAAAAATTAAAGAAATAACAGACTATGTCAAAAGAAATTGAAAAGATAAGAATTGAAAGAAGATATTTGCAACATACATGCATAATCAAAACAAGCATTTGTATCCAGAAATAACTTCTAAAAACAGACACATAAAAGTCAACAACCCAGTAAATAATAAAATGGGAATAAAAAACAAACAGACATTTAACGAAAGGAGAAACACATAATCAGAAGCTCCAACTTTTTAGAAACAAGGGAAAATAATACAAAGTCCACTACAAGATACCATTTCACACCCACTGAACTGGCAAGAATTTGAAAGTCTAACTATATCAAAGGTTGAAGAAGATATGGAGCAATAGGAGCCATGAGCCACTGTTGGTGGGTGTGTGAACTGATTTACTGATTTTTGGAAAATGGATGACAGTACCTGGCAAAGTTGCATATGTTCATATTCCATTGATCAGTGATTCCAACTTTTTATACCCTGGAGAAAATTTTGCCTGTGAACATCAAGATATATATATATATGGAAGCCACGTGGCTGTCAGTCAAAAAGGGAGTAAATAGATAAATTGTGGTATATTTATGCAACTGAATACTCAACAACAGAGAGAACCAATGAGCTACATACATATGAATGAATCTCACAAATAAAATTCTGAACACAGAAGCAAATCATAGAAAAAGGCACAAAATATTATACTTTTCCTTTAAAGTTAAAAAACTCATGAAATTAACACCATTTTGTTGGGGATATGTGTACACTAATATCCTTTTACTTACAGTTTTACTCTATATTTTTACAAACATATAGTATATATATGTATATATTTACAGCAAATGTCTATATATTGATATATATATCATATTTTTATATATATTTGTGGACTGTAAGGAAAACTGTCAGAAAAAGGATGGGAATGATAAATACAAAAATCAAGACAGTGGTTACATCTGGAGTGAGGCGGAAGGAGAAAAAAATATAGGGAGCTTCAAAAGGATTAGAGTTTTCTTTCTTACACTAAATGATAAACACAGGGGTAGTAATGTTATTGTTATAATTTACACTTTCTCTATATGTACGAAATAATTTTTAAGAGAAATCTACATAAATTCTCATCAAATTCTCATCATTTTTTGCAGAAACTGAGTTTATTTGGTAAAGATTGTATAAGCCACACCCTTCAGCCCTCTTGGGTCAGCACATGGTGACAGATGGGTCAAGCCCGTGTGGGCTTAGAGCCTTCTGAACATAATGCAGATTCAGCATAGCTGTGGACTTCTTGCATCTGTACTAATCACTGGCCTTATGGCTCTGTTTTGTGTTTAAGATTGAGCCTTTGAGAAACCACCCACTCAGAATGTTATGCAGAATCTCCAAAACATGTTTTTCAAGGGCTCTGAGAGCCAAAAATGATTCGGCATAATGACAAATGAACCAATGAGCCCTGGGTCCAGAGTAGTTGCTGATTTTAAAGACTCGGGTGTAGGATTTCAGAAATGGTGCAATCAGGTATTCTCCTTGGAATATATTTATATATAGGTATAAAGGAGATGATCAAACTGAACCCTTTTTCATCTTTATTTCATGCCAAGTGGAGTCCATAAAAATCTAGGTCCTGGAACTTACCAAGGGCCAGTTAATGGGATCTGGCTGGCACTCTGCCTACTGCTCTCCACCAGGGCTACACGAGTTCAGTGAGGCTCCCATGCCTTCTCTCCTACACTCACCTCTGTTGCCACCACCAGGTGATCCTGTCAACAAAGCATGAGCAAGTGTCAAGACCTGACAACTATCAGAGGGCCAACGCATATCTCACTCACTGACTGGCTAAGACTCTAGACTTACGTTGAATAAAAGACAATTCATTTTCCTTCTGAGGGAAGGAGATCTTCATTTTCTGATACATATTACTTCAGGGATTTCTTTTTTTTCTTTCTTTCTTTCTTTCTTTCTTTCTTTCTTTCTTTCTTTCTTTTTTTTTTTTACCATTCCTGATATTTGTCTTCAAAATAAAGTTACAAATAGAAATGTCTCCTCAATATACAGACTACATCTTAATTCTGACTGAATCTCACCAAGAACTCTCAGCACAGGAAATTAATCTTGCATATCTATTACTGCCATTTTGTTCCTTGTCTCAGAGCTATGTAAGGTGGAGGACATTCCCAAACTACTGTGAAAAAGAACTAGAAACCAGTTTCAATAACTTGGCTGCTGTCATTTAAACAGATTTGTTTTTCCTGAGACTATTGAAAATCTTTCCTATAATCTTAGCATCCACCTCTCCCCTCCCACCCCTTACAATGGTCATCTCTTCCTGATGCCAGTGGATCGGTGTCCTGTTATCACTTGCTTTACTTTTCACATATCGCTTGAGTGCTTCAACTAGTGCTATTTTCTTTCTTTATTTCTTTTTTAAGATTTTATTTATTTATCTGACAGAGAGAGAGAGAGAATGAGACAAAGAGAGCAGAAGGGGTGGGGGGCGGAATAAAGGGAGAGGAAAAAGCAGACTCCCTACAGAACACAGAGCCAGATACCAGGCTCAATCCCAGGACTCTGGCATCATGACCTGAGCTGAAGACAGAACACTTAACCCACTAAGCCACCAGGCGCCCCTGCTAGAGCTGTTTTCTACAAAACAATGTTCATGGGCTTTGTGACAGCAGTTCCCCACCTAGCGCCAGTCTTGGTTCAAATCTGGGATTGTGGCCATATTCTTGGTGGCTAAGGTAACAGAAATGTACCCTCTTGATAAACGAAGTAAAACAAAGCTCTGTTACAGTATAATTACTATAATAGCAGAAGTCTTAAGACGAGACTTCATAATACAGAAAGTTTTATCAAAGTTTTTATGTGACAATTTTTAAACAATTTAATGCAAAAGCAAGGAATAAGGACAACAGCATAAAATCAAAACAGATATCTAGCATTTATACAAGCATAGCTATAACATCAAGAACCAAAAAGCTATGTAGGTCATATTTGTATGGTCACTGATGAATATGAAGCTCTCGCCCTCTCTTTTCTAAGTTTTCCACTAGTTAAATGGGAACAGTAACTCCATTCACCTCCTGAGGATGTTGGAAGGATTCATGAGGCAATGCTTGTGAAACACTCAAAGTCCTTTCAATGAAAGATCCTATGTAAACACCACCTTGTACTGTTCTATCCAACCATAACCACACTCTGCTTGTTGAAAAATCCTCTATAACCCAAAAAGGAGAAGTGTACATTTCAAGTCCTATACTATTTGTAATTAGCTGACTCTGAGTAACAGGATGACATAAATAGATGAATAAAATTAAAAAATGTATTTTGAGGTGTATGATATCTCATTCAATTTTATTTCTTTCTCTCTACAGATTGCCTCCATAAATATTATTTTTAACACCAAAAGCTTATTTTTAATTAGCACCCTACTTTCAGTGTCTCTAATTGCAGTGTTAGGGGCAATACCGAATACTAATTGAGAGTGCTTTGGATTACATCGCTCATCGGCCTGAGAAAGAGATTTCGTTAATAAAATGAAGAGAGGATGCATGGGAAAAGAAAAGCTCTATTTTTGTATGAGTGAAATGGCTATACACAATAAGGAAACTAAAACCCATATCACCTCAGTTACAAGAAAAAACAGAAAAGAAAAGAAACTTATGGTTGGTTCCAGATTCCTGCCCCACAGCTGCGTTTTGAAATTGCACCATGGATCTGATGTTACATCATCTGATTTATCTGGTCTCATAGTTCTCCTCTCCACCCTCAGGAATTCTGGGCAGTTCTTGTTTATGTCTAAAAAGATATAGCCATTACTCGACAGGGGCAGTCTTTTGTCCCTAGTTTCAGATACTTTTTTAAGAAAAATTCAAGGATCTTTTTCCAATGAAAACTGTACTGAGAAACATAGTGTAAATATTATTTCATCCAAAAAACCTTAGTGAAATATTGCCCGGCATATGAAGCCCTCTGCCCCCAAATGTGAGAAGGTGGGAAGATAAAAAGCGTTCATGCAAATGTCAAATGTATTAGTAGTTCACATTCAATTGAATTTATTAATAATTTATGGAGCTCCAGTATGAAGAATTGTGCTTGTTGCTTCAAGCAATACAGTGATGACTTAGGTAAGATCTTGCTCTGGAGATTGAATTCCATCAGTGCAGGCAGTAGGATAGGAATGGGAATAAAGAGGTACAATAAGCACACAAGTAAATATAGTCAAGAAGATATCAAGGAAAAGTACAAAATGCATTGAGAATGACCAATGAAGATTTTTTATTTGATTGAGGTATAAGGAAAGACTTCACGGAGAATGTGTTATTTGAACTGGGCCTTGAAATACAGTTGAAATTTTATAAAGGAAAGATAATAGAAGAGGGGCATCTGGGTGGCTCAGTGGGTTAAGCCTCTGCCTTCGACTTAGGTCATGGTCTCAAGGTCCTGGGATTGAGCCCCACATAGGGCTCTCTGCTAGGCAGGGAGCCTGCTTCCCCCTCTTTCTCTGCCTGCCTCTCTGCCTACTTGTAATCTCTCTCTCTGTCAAATAAATAAATAAAATCTTTTTTTAAAAAAAAAGATAATATAAGAGAGAAAATCTGAGACAATCCAAAAATCCGAGACAATAAAATCTTTTTAAAGATTTTATTTATTTGAGAGAGAGAGAGAACACACAAGCAGAGGGATGGGACAGAGGCAGAGGGAAAAGCAGATTGCCCACTGAGCAAGGAACCCAACATGGGGCTCCATCCCACGACCCGGGGATCATGACCTGAGCTGAAGGCAGAAGCTTAACCGACTAAGCCACCCAGGTTCCCTGGAAGGAGAAATTTTTATGGTACATTTAGAGGACAGCAAGTAGTCAAGCACTGGATACTACACTGGAGTTGAGGATGATAGATGAAAATAGTGGAGGCTAAATTAGGACTTGCCTTGAAGCTCACGATAAAGAATAAGAACCTATTAAATGGACAAGGGAGCCACCAAGGTTTTGGAGTGGGAAAACAGCCTGATTTGAGCTATGCTTTAGTATAAAGAATTTGTCTACAGTTGTATAGACCAATTATAAAAGGGGGTGGGGTCCATGAGTAGAGAAACCAGTTAGAAAGTGTTTGCAGTATTCTAAGCAAGGAATAAGTCTGTGGGAGGAGAGGGGGTGCTAAACCTATGTATAGCAGTCTGCATGAAAAAGAGATGTCACAGGTGGGATTCCCCAGGAGACATACCAAGACTCTGAAATGTCTGTGCAGGGACTTCACTCAGGAGGGCTCTCAGAAGCATCTTGAAGGCAGTGGGGAAGTTGGCAGTGAGCAGAGAGAAGAGGGAAACTGAAATGCAGTCATAGCAGAGGACTGAGCCAATCCCAGAGGAGGTTCTGAAGCTGAGATGGCCCTTCAGAGGTCTCCAGTGGAAGCAATGGATCTGGGCCATGTGCCCACCAACTGGATTAGCCATTGGATGTAGGGAAAAGGAAAAAAGTTGTTGAAGTGAAATTTGTATGAATTGACAGGTGACGTGATATAAGGTAAAAGGAGAAAGAAAAGGTCAGAGCCAAAGCCAGGTTTAGGAGCACCTGAGAAATACCTAGAAGTGCAGTGAAAGACCTGACTTGGGGGTGAAGGTGACAACTTCCTCTGAAGACATACTGGCACATTCTTACTTTCAATAACACGGTCACTAGGATCATACCCAAGAGGCTGTAGAGCCTACAGTTCATCATACTTGGGTTCATCCAGTTGCATTATTGAAAAAGAAAAGATAAAGATAACTTGAGTTCATATTAACAGCAAAAAGAGCACTAGAGAATAGAAGAGGATTCCAGGTGGACATGCCATAAAAATTTGAAAATAATAATTGAATTATCTCTATTTGTAAATGATATGATGGAATCCCTGGGAAACCATATGGGAAACCATATGGGAAACCATAAGACAAAACAATAGAATCCATAAGATGTCAGCATACAAAATTAATACATAAAAATCAGTGCCCTTTAAATATACAAACCACAACTTATCAGAGAATTTAATGCTTTTGCAAGAGCCAAGAAAGAGATAAATAATCAGGAATAAATTTAACACAAGTAACAAACTTAAATGAAACTTACATGAGGAAAATTTTAAAGCTTTAAATCCTAAAAGACATGAAGTTGACTTCAAAAAATGGAAACATTTCCCTTTCTCTTGGATAGGATGACTCAACATTACAAAAATATTGATCAGTTCTCCTTGAGTTATATAAGTTTAATGCAATCCAATAAAAATACCAACAAGCCTTTGCTGGAGTTAGTCAAGTTGGTTCTAAAATTCATATTTTTAGAAAAGGCAAGAATAGCTATGAAAATTCTGAGAAAAAATAAAAAAGAGCCAGGTGGGAACAGGGGAGGACCTAGCCTACCAGATTTAAAAACACTAGAAAGTCTCTACAATTACAAAAATATATACATGATACTCTAATATGAATAGAGAGGCCAAGGAAAAGAACAAAAAAGTAGAACCAAATTCATGCCAAAGGTAAGGTCACTGCTCTTATTAAATGGTGTTAAGGAAAATGTAACTTATTTAGAAAAAATTAAAGCTAGATCCATACATCAGCATAAACTTCAAATACATTAGAAATTTAAATGTAAAACACTAATTCAAGTAGTAAAAGAAAACATGGGTGAATATCTTTATAATCTGATGTTGAGGAATCCTTCTAATTAGGATTCAAATCCAGACATGAAAAAAACACATGGAGAAGCATAGCTAAATAAATTAAAAAAAAAATAACTTGGCATGGCAAAAATTAATAAATAAAATTTTTAAACTAATGACAAATTGAGAGAAAATATTTGCAATATGTATCACAAAGAAAGATCTAATCTACCTAATATATTAATGTCTATAAAAACACCAGGACAGAAACAACCCAAAACCTAATGTGGAAATTAGCAAAAAATAAAAGTTCACACACACACACAGAGATATAAAAGAATACAAACATATGTAAAGATGTTCAACTTTACTCATAATGAAAGAAATACAAGTCAATGCTACACTAACTATATACTGAGATATTTTCTCACCTATCAGATGGGCACAAATTCAAAGCTTGACAATACATTCCCTCACATCTTGCTTCTAAGAATGCAAGCTAGTACAAACTCTGTGAGGGAGAACTTAGCATTATCTAACAAAGCCCACATATACACCCTCCCTTTGATCCAACAATTTCATTTCTAGGAATCTACCCCAAAGACATGTCTTCACAAATCCAAAACAGCATAGGCACAAGGTTATTCGCTGGGAAAAATTTTGTATTATCAAAATACTGGAAACAACCTAAATGCCCATCTCTGAGAGATAAGGGATTAAGCTATGCAATAGCCAAACATACAATGGAGTACTAAGCAGCTTTAAAAAAAAAAAAAAAAAAAAGGTGAGGAAAATCTCCCTTAATTGTTTTGGAGTAATATCCAGGACATATTTTTAAGTGCATAAATAAAGTTACAAAGAGAATGTATATAGTATGTTACATTTTATGTAAGAAAGATAAGCCCGAAATTAATGAAAATAATTATTTGTAGTTGGTGGGCAGAAAATAGCAGCAAGGATAGGGAAGGAAATGAGACTTCACAATATATATCTTTTTTTTTCCTTTTACAAGTTTTTACTTTTGAACCATGTACGTGTTTTATTTATTAGGAAAATAAATTTTAATTTGAAAATGATCAAAGAAAAGTAAATCCCAAGTTTGAACACAAATTGAAACAAATCAGTATCAAATTGATAATATAACAACATAATAACATTAATTTATGTAGTTTTTGAAAATAGTAACTCAGCCATCTGTAGCCTCTTTGTGAAGCAGTTCTCAACTGAGGAGGATTTTGCCCCCAGGGGACTTTTGATGATGTCTATAGATATTTATTATCACAACTGAGGGTTGAAAAGGGAGTACTGGCATCCAAAATCTAGAGGTTAGGGATGGGGCTAAATATTCCACAATGCACATGACAGCCCCCAGAACCAATAATTATACAGCTCAAAATGTCAGTAGTGTCCAAGCTGAGAAACAGTATTTTGGTGGAAGAGAGCTGAAGAACCAAAACACAAAAAATTGTGAACAAATTTTGAACTTTACTATAGGTTTTTGTTGGAAGAAGCACTGATGTAACAATTCTGAAAAACGTTTGTGACGATTATGTGATAGAGAGAATAAACAAATGTATCCATACTGCTGAGAACCAAGGTTCTCATTGCCCATACAAATATGGAGTGGTACAGTACAGAAGCCTGGTGATTGGTGACTATGAATTCCTGACTTGACAAAAAAGAAAAAAGAAAGGTATCTCCTAGCTTTTCTCCCTGAAATGGACTGAGGTAATGACATCCCAGTAGCAATAAAGACACATGGACCCCAGTCACCGTCTCTAAAGGCCATCATCCACAGGGAAGAACCAGGGTTCCTTGGAGAACATGCCTACTCAAGGGCTGAGCCACGAGGTGAGCCCAAATATCTGACTGGGCCAGAAAGCCTGGATGTGCTGGAAGACCAGCGAGGATATGGTAAAGAAACAGGGGAGCTATCTTGAAGGAGCTCACATAGGTCAAATTTGGAACAACGTGGACCTGAAAAAGAATAACGGTGGTAACAGATTATAATACATTGAATCAAAAAAGAAACCACGAGTCCATGGTGTTAACTCAAAAAAATGGGGGAGTAATGAAACCTCTTTTTCACAGAAAAATATGCAACAACTATAGAAGATATATTCACACTAGAAAATCACCATTGTGTAACTAGCATTGTAATCATTGATTCCAGCCAGATCAGAAGTGGATGCTAACACTTTTGGGGAGGGTAAGAGGTCCAAACATTCTCAAAACACGATGCCACATGTTACTCCTTAGTTACAAAAGGAAAGTTTCCTTTACTTTTGTGAAATCTGGCACCCTTCAACTTAATCTAAGAATCAAGCTTCACATCACCGGTGCAGGGACAAAGCGATTTTACAAGCCTCCTGATGTGATGCAAAGGGTAGTAAACAGCATCACACAGGACCCTCTCCCACCCTATCTGTCCCCAGGTAGCATAATGCGGGATAATGGGTTCTGAGTCAGGCAAACTTTGGTACCCATCCCAAAAGAGGAAATAACCAAAAGGATTTTAAAAGACCATAGGAATGTGAAATATTATGCATGATTTGTCATTGGTTCCTGGAGTTTCAAATATAGTTTTAAAAGACATTAATGGGACAAATGGGAAGGTATGTGGATTAATTGTTAAATACTATTATTTTCTTAATAGTAAATTTATTTCTTAGGATAATGTATTGTGAGTATGTAGAAAAGTATTCTTCTTCTTGGGAAATATATGCTGAAGTATTTCAGGAAAGGAGTACCTGGCCAGCTCAGTTGATAGAGCACTCAACTCTTGATCTTGGGATTGCCAGTTCAAGCCATATGCTGGGTGCAGAGCCTGCTTTTTAAAAAAAAAAAAAGTACTTAAGGATGAACTGTTATGATGTCTGCAACTTGCTTTCAGGAATTCCTAGAGAAAGAGAGAGACAGAGAGAAAGAGAGAGTAGATGTGGCAAAATTTTAACAACTGGTGCATCTAGGTAAGGGATTTACTCTGTCAACTTTTCTACAAACTTTAAGTGGTTCATTTTTTTAAAAAAGTGATGGAAAAAAAAGACTTATTTGAATTCATGAGTTGATCAAGAACCAATACACTATTTGAAAACTGGCAAAGGGAAGAAATCAAGCATTTATTCTGCTTTCCCTAAAAGAACTGTAACTCAGCATAAACAAATAGTGAATTATGGAAGTTTCTCTACATGGAAGCCTTCTGTATAAAAAAAATGAGTACCACCATTGGCAACCCCTAATGACTTAATGAATCTAGGCATAATTATCAATGACTGCCAAATTGTTGAAAAGAGAATTACCAAAAAGTGTGTGTCTTCTGCAAGAATTAGACACACCACCACCACCTATGAAGCAGTGTTGCCAAAACAAAACAAAACAAAACAAAACAACCCAAGTTGAATCTGACCAAGCTTCTAGATCCATCAGTACATAGGAAAAGCAAGGACAGAGGAGAAAAGGAAACATCACCAGGAAGATGCAATCAGCTACACAGGGAAGAGTTTCCTGAGAAAGCTACAGGACAACCAACTCCATTCTTTCCCAATCCAACTGTGGAGAAGAAGAGCCATAGAGTATCAGAAACTTAAATGACATAGCAACCTACTGCAATTAATGTACCTTAGTTTGAGTTCTAATTTATACAAATTTATGAAGGTTGGGGGGAAGTGTATGAGAAACAACTGGAAAATGTAAACATTGCTGGGATGTTCAATGATGTTGAGGAATGATTTTTAGGTATCTTGGGATATGATAATGGTACTTTGTGTGGTTTTTGTTTTGTTTTGTTTAAGATTTTATTTATTTGTCTGACAGAGAAAGAGAGCACAAGCAGATGGAGCAGCAGGCAGAGGAAGAGGGAGAAGCATGGTGAGCTGAGCATGGAACCCAATGTGGGGCTCCATCCCAGGACTCTGAGATCATGACCCGATCCAAAATGCAGATGCTTAACCAACTGAGCCACCCAGGAGCCCCTGATTGTAAGTTTTTAAAGAGTTGTTATCTTTTGGAGATCTACCCTGAAATACTTATGGAGGAAATAGTATAATATGCTGGGAATTCAGTTAATAATGCAGAAAGATGTGTAAATGGAACAAGAAAGTCTATGAGTTGGTATTTGTTGAAGGTATGTAAAGAGTACATGGATGTTTATTTAATTCTGAAAAGTTAGTTATTTGAATTTTTTTAAATAAAAGATTAACTGAAAGAGTAAAACAAAGACAGCATTGGAGACAAAAAAGCAGAAGGAGGCAGGTGAGCTGCTTTCACTGAACTCCTACCTCAGATCACCTCCTGTTACAACCTCGTCTACAGTATGGCATCAAATGCTCACGATGTTATACCAAGACTCTGGTGGGTATTGTAGAAATTAAGCAGCTCTCCCAGGTTCAAATCTCAGTTCTGCCACCCCATGTTGAGCCAGTTAGCCTCCATTTCCTTATCTCTACAATGGGGATGACAATAAAGTCTTCCTTATAAGGTTGTAGGGAAGGTTAAACAGTGAGTTATTTTAAGTCAAATGCTTAGGACACTCCCTGGTGCAGAGTGACACAATGTAAATATTAGTGCTTATTATTAAAGAGTGATGGAACTAGCTGAACCAGAGACTCTTATCCCCCATGATGCTGCCCTGAGGATCATGTGTGTGTGTGGATGTGTATCAGGTTTTTAGTACCCTTTGCCAAAGTCACTTTGTCCACCCTGTTGGACACGCCTTGAATTGTGTTCAAATATCAGCAGCAGAGTTTCAAATATGCCAAGAAAGAAATATAGGTGTTAATAGAATCTTCTACAGTAACTTTAGCCAATACTCATTCATTTGTTCATTCAATACACATTTACTGAGACTGGTTCTGCAATAGATGTTAGGCACTTAATGTGTCTAAGTTAAAGTAGACACAGCTGCTGTCCTCACAAACTCACTGACGAGGCACCATGCTTGAAGTTCCACCATCAAGCTGCTTAGGAGGCAAAGGATGCCAAGTAGAGCAGAAAGAGGGACTGAGCTGATCGATCTGTCCTCTGAGGCCAACCCCGTAATGGCCACCATACAATATGTCCAAGATCTAGCCAATTCAAGTATGGTTCTGGAAGTCATCAGCACTAGTTAGCTCCAAACCAAGGAGCAGATCCCATCTCTGGGATAGGATTGCCTGGTGACTCCAGGCAATGATCAATTGTGCAGAAACCAGCTGGGAGTAAGAGAGAATTTTCCTGAATTCTGTCCACCTATGTAAGAATTTTTTTAAATAGCTGAGGAATGAGGGGAAGATTCTAATCCCAGGAAAGATAACTGGCAAGAATAAAATAAAAGATGTTTGGGTTTAATCACACTGGCAGTGTCCTAGTCCTAAGGGGTTTGTGCTTCCAGCCAGGAGAAGTAGGGAAACTACAGCATTATCAAGGTCAGAACCACGTTCTGAGACCTAGGCCATGTAGGATGGGAGCAGGGAGTCCTATACCACAGTGGCTGTTTGAGTGTTCAGTGCAGCCCCTTCTATTCCACTTGTTCCCCAGAGCCAAACCCTGAGACAAGAATTCCTTCTGTACAGGTGACTTACTCAGAAGTTCTCCCAAGAAAAACCAAGCAGGGAATGAAGGAAATTGGAACAGGCAAGAAAAAGAACTTCTTTTTCAACAGCCAAATAAGGGTACCATTTCAGACAAAGTCCCAGAGTGTAGGTTCAGCTGGATCCTACACAACTCCTAGTCTATATTTTGCCTCAGAGTTTGTCCCAACTAGAGGCAAGAGAGCTGGCTCTTCTGCTCCTATCATACTATCACTGGCTAAGGACCATCCCTGAGGAAACTAAACCTCCAGGCATTTGTAGCTCTTTGCACTTATGGCCAAAATGGTTCAGGTGGCCTCTGAAGGCTGTCTCAAGTTGGACTTGACAATGAAAAGATAACACAGAAGTCATGAGAGGACACAGGCTATTAAAAGTGTTCTGAAAAGCTCTGGGCCAAGTACTAGTAGTGGCCACCTCATGCCTATATTCAAGATTCTGGATCTAATTGACAGTAAAGAATAATTTGGGAGGATGTCCATGGACCTGGTTATTGTGAGCACACTATACATCATTAGTGTGCATCTCGAAAATTACTTGCTACTTCCAAGTATAATAGAGCTAAGCTGCTGACAGATGGGGACTTGGAGAGTTGACTCAGACATGGGTAACACTGGGCAATGGGTGCAGGGTGTGAGCTTTCCCCTATATCCACTGCTTGCAGTCACACAGACTGCTCTGTTGCCCTCAGAGCTGCTGGAGCCCAGTCTGACAAGCTCACTGCCTCTTTCCAGTATTTCCAACCAGCAAGCAAGATTTGGAATCATATCCATTGGGTGAAATACTAAGAATTTACAGAACCTTAAACGTCTTCATAGAATTGACATAAGGTTTTCGTAAACTTGACCCCAAAGTCAGTAAGAAAAATGTCACTTGGCTTATTCAGTCATTATTCTTCCTGTGTCTCTTGGATATTTACTTTGTGTTTGGGCCCATGTCTTGGGTGCTAGATGATCCCACACCCATTCTTGAGACACTCAGATCTCTCCTCATTCCTTTCAGATCCATTCCTTGAAGCTGGATACTGTTCCTAACCTTCATTTCTTTGTATTCCATCAGAGGTCTCATATTAGGCACATGAAATTTTGACATCAGAAGTTAGAATGATCTGTGATAGCAGAAGAATAAGAATGTGCTGGTTTATATGTGTTTGTTGCAGGGAGTAGGGAGTAGGAGGTGGCAATGTTAATTCCAGAAGGCAAAGGAGAAAAGATTGTCTGCTTTAAGAGTAGAGTTGAGTCATAGATAGACAAGTCAATAATACCTCAGGAGGGCACAGCTGAAGGGAAGAGCAAGACTCGCAGAAACTGAAATGGCTGAGGCCAAAAATTATACTCATGATGACATTAAGGCCAAACCAGAAAGGAGATCCCATAGGTAGTCAAAAGGGTAAAAACACTGCTCAAAAAGCATCCCTCCATAGCCTTATCATTTTTTTTTTTTTTTGTCTTTAGCACAGGGAAATGCAGTACTATTTCTTTTACGCTAAAAATTGAGAAATATAGAAGTAATAGCTTCAACCCTTTAACCTCAACACTGATCAACACAAAAGACTCTAAATTGCTCACTCATTCACCAGTGACTAGAAATGACATACTCTACTCTGCCTGTCCTGCCGATGTTCCCTTTTGAATCACTGTGGTAAGTAATGCTACTTCCTGAGAAGACTATGGTCGTTCCTACAAGCGCAAATTATTCTTACCTGTTCTTAATAGAGTCACTATTCCAGAAGCATGTTCAATAAGTTGTTTATAATTGTCCTTTGCCCTTCAGGCTGGTAAATACTCAAATTATTTAAGGCAAGACTACACACATTATGGATCTCCTGACGGATGTGTGTGATAGCACCAATGACATAGTCCGTCCAAAAAGATCTGACCAAGTGTCTATACTAACTACCACTTCATAGAAAATGCCAGTGCAAAGGAACATGTTAATTTACGTTCCTGAAATTACATCTATTGTATCTGTATGGTAGAAATACTACGTAATGGTATGCTAGTGAACATCTCTTCCCACTCCATTTCCTGTGACCTCATGCTGACAGCTTAATATTGGCCATGGTGGGAGTATCTACACCATGGAAAGTGAGAAGTGTTACAAACCAGGGCTTTCATTTTTTGAGAGTCCTTTGTTAAACACTGAACAATACACCACGGCCTTAGGCAATACCCAAAAATGTGCATTATTAACAACACCCAACTTAAGAAAAAGAATGGCAGAGGACAAGTCAAGGAAGAAAGTAGCAGTGATCTTATGTGACTGCAATTAAAATATCCTATTTTCCAATTTTACAAAGACCACTGCTAGAACCCCTCCTGGAACTACAAGGTGATCAGCCTTAAAGCATAACCTTCATTCATTTCTTCATCTAGTTAGCTGACTCTATTAAATCATTCAAATCTTTTTCAAATGTCATCTCATCAGAAAGTTTTCTCTAACCACTGTAGCTGACACTCTCTTTGTCATTCTCTACCCCTAAAACTGTTCTATTTTTCTTCAGAACACTTACCACTACCTAGGATTACATGATCTATCCGTAGTGAACTGAAGCTTTAGGAACACAGATTCCGTTCTGTTTTGTTCAATGTAGTATCCCAGCACTAAGAACAGTACCTGGCAGGTTCTCAACAAACTTAAAGTGCATGGAAGGATGTCTATAAATTATTGTTGAATAGGGAAAGAAAAACACATTGCAGAGAGATAGAGTCAATCCTCATTATTTATAGATTCTGTATTTGTGAATCTGCCTACCCATTAAAATATATTTCTAACCCAAAAATCAATGCTCACAGCACGTTGGCGCTCATTTACAGATATGCATAGAGCAGTGAAAATTTTGAATCACATAATATGCATGTTTCCAGCTGAGGTTGAACAAAGTGATGCTCTGTCTTCTTATTTCAGCTCTTGCTTTACAAACATATGTCCTTCCTATGATCTGTTTGCTACATTTTTTTGCATTTGATTTTGCCATTTTAAAAAAAGATTTATTTATTTATTTATTTATTTATTTGAGAGAGAGTGAAAGCATGAGCACAGTGGCAGGAGTCAAGGTGAAGTGGGAGAGAGAGAAGCAGGCTCCCCACTGAGCAGAGAGCTCAGCTTGATCAAGCACTGCCTTGACCATAGGACCTTGAGATCATGACCTGAGCAGAAGGCAGAAGCTTAATGGACTGAACCACCCTGAGCTCCCCTGATTGTACTGTTTAAAATGGCCCCCCAAGTAGTACTTAAGAGCCGTCTGGTGTTCTTAAGCACAAGAAGTTCATAAGAGAAAATATGTGTGTTAGATGAGCTTTGTTCAGACCTGAGTTATAGTGTTGTTGGCCATGAGTTCAGTATTAAAGAGTTAATAGTATATATCAAGGCACCCGGGTGGCTCAGGTCATGATCCCAGGGTCCTGGAATTGAGCCCTGCATCAGGATCCCTGCTCAGCAGAGAGTCTGCTTCTCCCTCTCCCTCTGCAGCTCACCCTGCTTGCACGTTCTTGCTTTCTCTCTGTCTCTGTCAAATAAATAAATAAATAAATATGGTGTCTTTAGACAGAAATATATATAAAACAGGTGTTTTTATTGATCAGTTGATGAAAATGTTGTGACCAGAGGCTCACAGGAGCCTAACTCTGAATTTCTCCTAGGAGCAATGGTTCAGTATACACTAATTTAGTGTTTAGAGCAATTTTTTAGAATATAACTATTGCAAATAATAATAACTGACTGTATAGTATATTCCATTTGTTTTAAGAAAATATGAGAGATAGCTAGATGGATAGATAATTTATTGAAAGATAGATGGATAAATAGATATAAAGGTAAATTTGTAAAGACATAGAAAAATACTGGAACCATATATGTCAAACTCTTAGCTCTGGGGAGTGGAATTAAGGGGATATAGAATGTTTCACTTTGTGCCCTGTATTATACTTCTGTATTTTTGAAATATTTCAATAAGTAATTATAATTTCGCTAATTTTTCAAGAAATATTCTTAACGAAATTAAAACAATAAATTCTTGGGGAACGTGGATGGCTTAGTCAGTTAGGCATCTGACTCTTGCTATCAGCTCAGGTCATGATCTCAGGGTCAAGAGATCAAGCCCCAGGCCGACTCCACACTGGGTATGGAGCCTGCTTAAGATTCTCTCTTTCCCTCTCACCTTGCCCCACCCTCTACCTCTCTCCTTCTCAAAACAAACAAACAAACAATTAATTCCTCTTTAAAAATACTCATAAACTTAAGCAGGAACCAGGTAAAATTCTCATGTAATCTTTAGATATTTTCATTTGAAAAGGAACATCAACAAGAAAGTACAGAAAATAACAACCACCAGATAAGTGACAGAAGAGGTAAAATGGTATAAGAAAACATCAACATTTCTTCACCAAAGTGCTATATACGTATGTGCACAAATAAAGAAACGATATCTGTGAAAATGAAGCTCCTTTGCACCAGCAACGATGTGAATGAAAAAACATGTAAGAAAAGAGGAGGGTCATCAGGTTTGACCTAACACACATCATCAAAGGAGAACCAAGTCAGAAAAACAAAACAGGAACACAAAAGCTTAAAGCAAACAGAACTACCTAATTCATAATATAGCAAAAAGAAACAGATGCTAGAGCAAAGGGATCTTCTTGGATTTGACTCTTCTCCACATTCTACGTTTAAGCAGCTAGACATTTTTTTAAGTAGCATCCTATTCAACCTTTACAAAAATATTGGGCTTCTCATGAGAAATTGCTTTTTCTTTTCTTCACAAACAAAATAAATCATCTGCTTTAACTTGGTTATTCTCTGTAAGAGTGGGTCATTTTTCATACACTGCTGGACACTGAGTAAAGACAGGAGTGCTGCTAACTTATTCCAGGCATAAGAAACTCCACGCATGCACAGGTAGATGGAGAAACAAGATTTAGTGTCCATTCCTAACATAGTGCCTGGGGGAGTAAAGGCTATTCTCAGAGGTGGAATTGTTCTTCTTGTTTCATGAACAGAAACTCATGAGGTAAGAAGAATCTGGGTGATGTTTTCCTTCTCCTCCTCACAGACAACAGCAATAGAGATCAGCCCTAGGTGGCCTTAGAATCAGTAAAAGAGCCTTTCAGCCAAAACCGCCAACTTCCAGTAATTTGCCAAAATGACCAACACAAAGGGGAAGAGGAGAGGAACCCCCTCTATGTTCTCCCAACCTTTTAGGAAACATGGAGTTGGTCCTTTGGCCATGCACATGTGAACCTACAAGAAAGGTGATATTGTGGACATCAAGAGAATGGGCATTGTTCGAAGAGGAATGCCCCGCAAATATTAGCATGGCAAAACTGGAAGAGTCTACAGTATTACCCAGCATGCTGTTGGCAGTGTTGTAAACAAACAAGTTAAGGGCAAGATTCTGGCCATAAGTATCAATGTAAGTATTAAGCACATTAAGCACTCAAAGAGCCGAGACAGCTTCCTGAAGTGCATGAAGGAAAATGAGAAGAAAAAGAAGGAAGCCAAAGAGAAAGCTCTGGGGGGTCAGTGGAAGCACCAGCCTGCCCCACCCAGAGAAGCACACTTTGGGGCAACTGATGGAAAGGAACCTGAGCTGCTGGAACCCATTCCCCATTAATTCATGGCATGATAAATTAAAAAAAAAAAAAAAAAAAAAAGACCTCAAGACTGTAAAACAAACAACAACAACAACAACAAAGAATCAGCAAAAGGTTAACACTACTCTCCCCAGCTCCTGACTCCTTGTGCCCTTTCCCACCACCATTCCCATTAGTTCTTTGTTCCATGGGGGTCCCTGTAAAGTACCACTTTTAAAATGAATTCTGTGGATTAAACATTTGTACTGATAGATTCCTAATGAACCCAAGTGTAAGAGAATCTAGACCATCAGAAGGGCCATCTTGGAGCTTCTGCCCTGGAAGATGAGGGAAGTTAAATGGGTAACTCTTCAATGGGAAACTGCTGTGGTTCAAGAGTGTCACTCAGGAAGATGCCCTTGTATGATGCTGGGTCAATGTTTTTACCACCGCAGACTTGAATGGCATACTCTGCGATCACCCACCAAAAAAAGCCATAAAATTGCCCTCTGAAGTCAAATATTGTATAACATGTTACAGAACAGAAATTAGGAATCTTCAAATGAGAGGTTTTCCCAAAAGAGCCACAGGTAGCATGAGTACATGCCTGGTTAATGGGCATGAAATTGTACTATATTTCTTTCCCAAGTACATTTGTTTCCTTAAACAGGCAAAATTTCTTTAATTAAAAAAAAGTTTCCAGGGTATTTATTGATCCTTCATCGTGAACATTTATATTAATGGTTGAGAATAAAATGTGAGCATTTAAGGGGAGAAAAAAAACACTATGCAAGCTAATCTCACACCAAGCCTGAAGCCAAGCTAATTGAATTTTAAGTACAGTAGTGAGTTCCTCCTTCTTCACACCGCTAATATATTTCACTGAATATAGAAATAATCTTTCACTGTGTATTTTAAAAACACATAAATAGACAACATTATGACTCACAGATAGACTAAGGAAAGGCTTCTCCTGGGGTTTTTGTTTCCCATCTTTCTCTATAAGTCCACAAGAAAGAAAAAAAAAAAAGGATGGACCTTTATCAGAACCTGACCTAGACCATTTTTAGGGCAGAAAAAATGAGGAAACCTTTTAGAAGGCATCACTAATACTCAGTAAAACAAATACGTTTCAAGAGCTCAGAGTTAAATTCATCTAATGAGCCGATAATGAAAAATTTTTTCTAGGACTATTTGCCTGAGGGATTTAAGGCTTTGTTATTGGAAAATAAGAAATTCTAGACTCTGAGAAAGGCCACTTGGCTCAGCATGGCTAAATCATTCAAATTCCCTGATTCTAGCTCCCTATAGTTTCTCAATTTACAAATTCATCTAGTCATCCTTTTGGAAAAATAAAATGATCTTTCTAGCCTCTCTAGAGTTTTTTGGCAACTGCTTAGTTGTGACATTTATCCTCCAGGTGAGGGCATTTTTGACAGTAGCATCTTTTTTCTCCTACTGTCCTATTTGTATAAGGTCAGATTGGCCTCTATGCTGTGAGCATGAAGAGCTTAATTGGAACAATATTATTATCCTTCACAATTTACAGAAATATATTTGGCCTCTGCAAAGTGTCATTTTCCTCAGAGAGAATAAGCTGCTTCCTTATTAAGCCCTTTGGAAAAACAGAAATAGTTCTTCTGAACCCTTTGGTGTTGGCAAGGCATTCCACCGTGTTGCTCTTTAAGTAAAAGAACAGAAGAAACACAGTGGTCTTGAAATTTTACTCTAAGACGTCCTCAAGTGAAAATCTTAAAAATCATTGAGTCAGTCTTGGAACTGGTAGGTTTCCGAGGAAGAATACCATCAAACCTGCACAGGAAGGGATTTGGTTTCCAAGCAGGCAGGATCTACCCCTCCTGTCATCTGCATGTGAGACTCGATCTTGTCCCATTAGAAACACAATTTCACCCCTTCCTACAACTTCAGCTCCCTTTTAGGCAAGGATGTCACAGTTCTACACAGCCACATTCCCTGACTCTCTTTCCCTCCAAGTTCTAGCCGGAAAGACCACAAGCAGAAATTCTACCTTCTCAAGATCAAAACTATATGGGACCATTTGCTTTCTTAATTCTTTTTATCATTCCACTGTTCAGATTCTTCTCAATGGTGTTCCCATCTGTTACTCCACTTCAGCTTTTACTTTATCACTGTGTCCCCAACTACTGCATCTCACTCAGTTTCCCCATTTTCCCCTTCAATGATATTACCTTTCTCTTAGCCTTTTGGTCATCAGATCATCTAACTGTTTTTCACTGCCTCTTCTCTTGTCTTCTAGGTTCAGTATCTTGTCAGCTCTCCCTCTAAGGTATGGCTCTGTCTCCCCCACTTCCCCTGTGTCCCTGCAACCACTGCCCAGCTGCATGTATCCTTCTTCTACTGGTAAACCCTAATTTGTGGTATTCGGCTTACCTGCATCCAACACCCTCCCCCCATCCCATCCATTTTCAACCCATTGTACTCTGTGCAGCCATCTCTTCCTAAAATTCCATTTTCTGTATTTTGTCCTCTGGTCTCGTCTATTCCAGGCAACTGCCGCCACGCTTAATAGTCTACACTGAAACAACAGCAACGCCATCTAGTAGCTGAGGATCTGCCACAATCATACCAGGTACTATGCACATTGTTTTACATACATTATATTTAGTCCTCTCTACAACCTTAAGAGTTGAGTTTTGTCATTCCCATTTTTATCACAGAGAAGACTGAGCCTTAAAATAGCTAAGCGACCCTTCCAGTAATGACTAGCGCTGAATGAGAATGTTCATCAGTTTGCCTTCAAACCCATGCTTTTCCCTGATTATGAAGGTCTTCGATTGCCTAACGGATCTCCCTGAACTCTTGCAGCCTGCAATTTCAACATCCTCACAACCTGACCCGATTCACCACTAACCTTGTGCTCTGAAGGATGGTGATTAAGGTCGCGCACTCTGGAAGCAGCTTGTCTGGGTTCTGGTCTTGGCTCCACGGGTCACCGGTTCGGCCAGTCACAGCCAGCAACTCTACCTCTCTGCACCTCCACTTTCTCATAAATTCTGATTACGCACTCATCTCAGAGAAATGGGAGATTAAATGAGACAACGCCTCTCTTTACATGATCCCATCTGCTTCCCTGCCAAGAATGATCTTCCTTCCCCTTTCAACTTAGGAATATGCAACACAAGATCACCACTAACTCTTAGTAATTAATCTCATTTTCATAATATTTCCTGTAGCTAAAGTTCCCTCATTTCATCTGAAGCGTCTCACAAACATCTCTAGACTATATGTCACTTTATCTTGCTCTTAATCAGGTATTATCTCGTGTTGTTCTTTTGTTATTATCCACCATTTTTCTCTTCTCAAAATGGTTATAAATTTCAAAGGATGCAGACATTATCTCCTGTGTGCCTCACAATAAGAACTTAGCATCGTGCTGAGCACAAAATGCTTTGCGCCAAGCTGAGAACCTCAGACTTATATTTCATAAATTATTATTTACTAACCATAATATCTGTCACATTTTCTTCTTTCTTCTCTTTGTAGTGGTCAAATTCCTCCTCTAAGATTCTCATCATCTCCAGCCTCAATCCTAATGTCCCAACCCCACCACCTCAAGAATTCACTCCCTCATTCAGGACCAGGAATGGGGACTACAGGCAGGCCAGCGTGACTGGAAGAGGAAAAAGTGAGAGGACACAGAGCAAGACTAAGCCTGAGAAGCAGGCAAAGCCAGCACAGGCAGAACCCATCTGTTTCCCTTGTCCTATTTTAAGACAGAGCACAGTGGCCAAAAACGCTCGTTCTGGAGCTAGGCTACTGGGGTCTGAACCCTGACCATGTCACTATGGGCTGATTACTCTTCCTTTGGGTCTCTGTTGCCTGACCAATAGCATGAGAAAAATTATGAAGTTGATGTGGCTGTCTGATTCCCTAGGAAACAAATTCTGAGATAAAAATTGGTGTAGCGAGTTTTCTCGGGAAAAACATCAGAAAGGCAGGGAGGGAAGGCAGTTTGAGAAAACGGTGAAGCGGAACTGGAACACGGTGGCAACAGAGCCTCAGCTGTTCCTACAAAGAGCTCTGAGGCTAGAATGGCCCTGCAGACATATCCTGAATGGAGGCAAGTCAACCAGACCTTTATACCCCTGAATGGACCAATTGCTGGACGCAGGCTACCCCTGGATGGGTATGTAACCTTGGGCCTGGCAGTTCCTTTCTGCCAAGGGTAATTTCCAGAGAGGAATTGAGATAAAAGCTGTCAGCAAACAACCCCTCGGGAAATGAGAGAACAGACACTTTGTCCTAGAGGGGAGATCTGTTGGACGCACTACAGCATCCACTACAGTTGGTATAAAGATTAAATGAATTAATATCTACAAATCACTTAGCATGGTATCTGACACACTTTAGCCCAGCGTAAGTGTTGGCTGTTACATCAGCTTCATTGCCTACAAGGCCTCTTTGCTTTACCTCAAGATTTCCTGACTAAAATTTTAAAAGAAAGGTGATGGTACTTTTATTTTTTTTATTTCAATACCTTAGCAGCTAAACACTATAAATATTTATGCATTTTTTGATGATTTATGGGTTTGTTTTTACCTATTAAATAATGCTTTGGCTTGTTGTACTTTCAAAATGTTTATTTCCATACTGTCTATCACAGCTTAAGGCAAATAGAGGAGAACAGTATCTTCTTAACTAAACATGGGCATCCCTAAACACATACAGAGCAACTACTGGTTATTTAAAGAGTAAATTAATACAGATATTTTTACTCTGTATTGGAGTAGAAAGATGACTTTTTTAAAAAATGCCAAACTGAGGGGCATAATTAAATGTCAATGCCAGGAAGACTAGAACTTGGCAAATCTCTGAATGGATACCCTTCCAGCCACACTCTGGGACCTCCCTCTCCTTCTGATAATATCCCTGAGGCACTGATCTTCTTCATCTTGAGCCCTAGATGCCCAGAAACCAGAGTTTGGGGATCCTAGTGCTGTTAGTGCAGGGAGACTGATATATGTATGTAGCTACCAAATTTCAAACTTAGCAAAAAGTGGTAGTATGTATCTCTCCCCACATATACCACAATCCCTCAAAATAATTTAATGCTCTGATTCACAACATCTAATCTTATTTAATAACATTACTGAATAAATATGTAGTTTTCTACACCATGAATTTTCTTAATCAATGTTTAACAAACATACAACTATTATATATTTCGTAGTAAGAAAACATTTCAGCACTCAATTTCTAGAGTTTCACATTCATCCTTATCCTCCACACCATGTGTCTTCTTCAACCGAAAGGCATCGGAAATATGGATTTCCCCTTAAGGTTAGAAACAATATCTTATTTATCTATGTATTCCTACAGTACCTTGTACACAGTAGGAAAAGCAAAAGAAAAATCACCATTTGACAAATATTAATTGCATACAGACACTGTATACTTATACTTTTGATAAATGGTGTTAAGGAAAAATCAGGATGTGATAAGTGATTATGTTAGGGGAAGTTGTTTCAGATTGGGCGGGCAGGAGAAAAGAAGAGATGACTGAAAAGAAGCAGAGGCCAGTTGGGATGGAAAGAAGGAGGAGGAATTAGCCAACAAGACATGGGTGGAGGGTTCCAGGCAGAGGATGCACCATGTGTAAGGAAATGAAGGAATCTTTGGTGTTACTGTTGGTGGAGGGACAGAACTATTTACAATTTAGAATGCAATTGAGAGATAAATTTGATTGAAAGCTTAACATGCAGGTTTTTAAAACTTGGCTTACTTCGTAAACAATTCTAAAAAAAACACATTTTTGGATTGACAGTGAAATGTTTGATTTTTTTTGAAGATTTTATTTATATATTTGACAGAGAGAGCAAAGGCAGGCTGAGCAGCAGGCAGAGGGAGAGGGAGAAGCAGGATCCCCGCTGAGCAGGGAGCCCGGTGTGTGACTCCATCCCAGGACCTGAGCTGAAGGCAGATGCTGAACCAACTGAGCCACCCAGGCGCCCTGTGGAATATTTATTTCATTAAGGATCAATCACCATAAAAATAAATAAATAAATACAGACATACATACATGCATACATAAAATTAAAAAATAAAAAAATAAAAATAAAAAAGGATCAATCACCGTGGTAAATGTTAAGAATACAAGGTGAAGGAGAGAGTGTTCATCCTCTGGGAGCTTACATTTCAGCAAGAAGAGGAAGTCAACAGTCACATGAAGAGGGGCAAGTGCTGGGGAAGGGGCTAGTGCAGAGAGTGAAGACGACTCAGAAGGGACCACTGACTTTAAGGAGTGCCTCCTGCCAGCAAAGAGCTTATAATTGGACATGCGCACTAGGGTAACTGCTACCATAGCGGGCTGAGCAAAAAGCTCAGGATCCCTCACGGGAGAGGATTTGCCTGCCTGCAAATGTTGGGATGCCTGAAAGGAGGTCGTGACCCAGGAGAAGGGCCTGGAAAGAGGACAGAAGAGGAGGGGACATTTGAAGGAGATGACCATTTAAACCTTAAAAGGTTTTTTAAAAAAGAAGTGAAATTAATTGAATTGGTAACAGTAAAAGCAAACAATTCCATACCACGTTAAAAGTAAATCCATGTGATTCAGTGTTATTTCATTTACTTGTTCACAATGGGCTGCTTTTCTCAACTCAAGTGATAGTGTGTGTTTTTTCCGTTTACTCTGTTGTTTCTGTTTCCATCCGACTTTTCCTCAAATTGAGCAGAATTCATCTGCCAAATCACGAGAGAGCCAGTTTTATGTATGGACCTTATCATACGTGCCCCACACATTTTGTAAAATAATGCTAACACTAATAATGGAAACCACACTATCTCGGCCTTTCCTGAGTTCTGTGGCTTTCATAGCAGACTCTTTACAATGTCTTGGCATTTTAGATGGCATTCATTTTGGGGTTTTGTTTGTTATCTCTTCAGACAGGACCCTCAGTCCTGACTCTTCCTTAATCAGCTAAACTGTTGAATGGTGAAAAGCCTCTTTTCCTTGGGGAACTAGAACACTGTAACATAATCTTTCTGCCATTCCCAACAAAAGACTGTGTCACTTGACTCCCACAGCCTCTGGTGGCCCTAAGTTTTAAAGTACTGATTCCACACACTTGTGAGTAAGAGAGGAACCCCCAAGGAAAGAAGAACAAAAGGCTGGAGGGGTAAAAAGCAGAAAACCAGAGAGAGGGGAAGCAGAAGAACAAGAAGGAACACTTTACTGCTACGGAAAATAGTCAGCAGAGGAACCCGAATCCCTTCTCTGTCATGTAAGTTACCAGAGTTTCTAAAGTCAGAGATGTATTTGCACCCACTTCCTTAAAATGTTGGTCACATTTTATAATGACCAGGTATTCCCAGATATCTAAGTGACTCGCATATTTCAGGAGATCAGTTCAGTTCTGATCACAGTTTCAAATCCACTGGGAACTCGGTGAATACTACTCAGTGGGCTTATACAAAAAGCAAACCGTCTCCTGGAGAACTCCATATATTTTACCCTGATCAACCAACATGCAAGGTAAGAAAAAGGTATAGAAATTACTGCTATTTGCACTTTGAATTCAAAGAAAGTGCTAGACAA
Organism: Mellivora capensis; assembly: GCA_004024625.1. Taxonomy (NCBI): domain Eukaryota; kingdom Metazoa; phylum Chordata; class Mammalia; order Carnivora; family Mustelidae; genus Mellivora; species Mellivora capensis. The sequence continues at coordinate 72,383 of PISX010004855.1, read as the reverse complement.
ATGTATTCTCATCTCTAAGGCCAAATAGCCAATCAAGGACAAGGGCAAGACCAGCTGCCCTGCCTTGTCCTGTGCATTCACCTTGTTTCCCTCCCTGTATCAAAAGGGTTTCTTAATTTAAATAAAGCCATCCTTTAGCCACAAAACAAACAAAAGAGGGATCTTTTGTGATAGGTATTTTTTTCCTTAAAAAACATCCTCTCCCAAACATAAGAGAATGTAGCAAAAACATTTCTATAACATCTCGCTAAGCTTCCTTCTGCTAATAGGGAAAGACTGAACCACACATGGGCATTGCACAGAAGAAGAACCAGCAGCCTCCCCTGGGGTATTACTTAATATTTATTTGAAAAACAATATTTATTTGGATTCATGCTTTGCCCCATGCTCTCCATAGCTCTGTATCTGAGAAGGCAGAGAGTTGACTGTCCGAAGTTACTGCACACACAACAGATTTCCATGCTGTGTTTGCCTCTGGTAAAGTAACTCAACATCAGTATTTCAATTGTGGTCTCCTGGTCTCTCTAAGATGTTCTTGGGGACCCTGGACAATACAGGAGCTCTTGCGACTGCCCACAAAGGCACAGCGGTGGCTTTCAAATGGAGTCATTCTGCTAAACCGGAGCATAACAATGAGAGGTAGAGGAGCCCCTCTCCAGCTGCTGTTCAGTCGTGCAAGGTATTATCAAATCCTCTCCCCAAGGCTGGCATCTTCCCTTCTATTCAGTAAATCCCTCTACAGAATCCAAGACTTCAGGGTTCAACTGTTGCATGGCAAGCATTGACAATGGTCCTGTACTTTCTGCAGGGGATGGGCATACTGTGTGTAGGGGGCTCAAAGCTGTCAGCAACTTAGACCATCTCTATTAGGTCTTGCGTCCCTGCAGCAATCAAGTGTGCTAACATTTGCCACCCTCCTGTAACACGTGAGAGTATTTTTCTTTATAGAATCACTGAATGTAAAGAGAAATCAAAACCCATTGTTTTGCAAATGGGGAAGAGTTTCTGAGGGTTAAAGTGACTTGTCCAATGTTATGCCTGCAAATGGTGGCCCCACCAGGGCTAAACCCTGGTGTCCTGGCTCCAGCCTGCCTCTCACTGGACCATAGTTCCTACGCTGTAAGTTATGGGAACACAGGGACCATACCTTGTCCATTTGTCACTATATATATGTAGCTGTTAGCACATTGCCTAACACATAGCATGGGGTGGGGGGAAGGGAAGGAAATGTTGAATGGTTGGGTACCAAATCTAACTCATTTTTTTAAGTCTTAGTTGGGTACCTGGGGGGCTCAGTAGGTTAAGTGGCTGCCTTCAGCTCAGGTCATGGTCTCAGGGTCCTGGGATCCAATCCTGCATCAATCTCCCTAATCAGTGGGCTGCCCCTCCCCCCTGCTTGTGCTTTCTCTCTCTCTCTCTCTCTCTCAAATAAATGAATAAAATCTTTTTTAAAAAAGTTTTAACTGTTTTAGCTTATGTAGCTGGGTCTGTGAGAATGGAGTTATGGTGGAAAAAAAAAGACTCAGACAAAAGGGCCACCAGACACGTGGGTAATAGGATATGGGGTTCGCAGAGAAGGACAGGGTTGGAGGGAAATATCAGAAGCTTAAACTGCAGGAAGAACATCAGGGTAGGATGACTGGCCCTAAAGTGTGGCTCTCTGAAGCCCCATGTCTCAAAGAAATTGTGTGGTATACGAAGGGGATCCAAGGGATCCAGGACAGAGCAGCTGATACATGTCTTTCCCTATCAAGAGAGCAGCCCAAATAATGGGGTACAGGTTCTTCGAAGAGCTCACCGCCAAGTTCTGACCCACACCCTTCCCACCATGAGACTTTTTGGTTTCCTTGAAGCATGAGCTGTGAAAGTGACTTGTATGGTGAAGCTCTTGAACGCTGTCTCCTTCAGGGACGTCATCCAGAACCCCACTGACATCAAATCCCTCTGTAGGGTGCGGATGGAAGTGGGGCGAGGAAAAGCTCACTTCATGAGAATCCAGAGTTCTCCAGGTTGCTGCCCATGCTCTGATTCTGGGATCACAACAGACACTGTCCCTCTGTCCCTGCCCTTCATCATGATGTGCTGAACTCTACCGAAACGATCTCGTACACCCCATAATCTCTTACACAGTCAGTGAGATTTAGCCACTTAAACACTAACGTATCTCAAGTATCTATTCTCCCACTCAGCTTCTCTGCTGATGTTCAACTGCACGACCTAAAGGCAACTCATAAGCAAAATTTTCAAATCTTATGTGAATGCAATAGATCTTCATTATTTGTGGATTCCAAATTGCAAATTTGTCTATTTGCTGCCGTGTATCTATAATCTCCTAATCCATAAACAGGGTGTTTTCATAGTCTATCACAGACATGTGTAGAAGGGAGAAAAAGTTAAGATGCTGGACCCACACAGCCCCACTGAGGTAGAATGAGGCAACGGTAAAGCTCTCATAGACAAAACCAGTATTCTCAATGTGGTCTATTTGGTGCTATCTTTTTCATATTTTTTGTGTGTGTTTTATTGAGGATTTCACTTTTAAAATGAGCACCCCAAACATACTATCGAAGTGTTGTCTACTGCTATGAAGTGTAAGACTGCGATATGTCTTTCGGAGAAAATATATTTATTAGTAAGCGTTGTTCAGGCGTAAGTTAAAGTGTGACTGGCTGTCATTTCAGTGTTAATGAATCAACAATATATATTGAATAGAGTGTCTGTGATGGTTAGTTTTATGTGTCAATTTGACTGCCCTCTCAGGTGCCCAGATTAAACATTAGTTCTGGGCGTGTCTGCGAGGGTGTTTCAGGATGAGATTTGCTTCTGATTCCTTCCTGTCCAAAGAAGGATTGCCTTCCCCAACTGTCGGTGGCCATCACCCAATCAATCCCTTGAGGGCCCTAGTGGAACGAAAGGCAGAAGAAGAAGGAATTCAGCATTTTTTGCCCCTGCCTGACATCTGAGCTAAGGCTGGAATTTATTCCATTGATGCCCCCGGTTCTCAGGCTGCCATAATACCACCAACTCTCCTGAGTCTCCAGCTTGCAGGTGGTAAGTTGTGAGACTGAGCCTATATAATTGGGTTAGCCGTAACAGGTCTCCATAAATATATATGGAGGGGGGTGTGTGTGTACATATAGATTTAGATATATAGGCTTTTTTTTTTTCCTATTGGTTCTGTTTCTTTGGAGAACCCTAACTAATGCACTGTTTTTAAATAGAAACACACACAAAAAAAACAAGACTAGATGTTCATCAGTTGATGAAAATGTTGTGACCAGAGGCTGCCAGGAACCCAACCCTGTATTTCTCCTAAGACACAAGGGTTCAATATTCTCTAATTCAGTGTCTGTAGCGACTTTATAGAACGTGACAGCCATAAACTCAGAGAATTGACTGCAATTGTCTCTTGACTTCATCTTAAATCTCCACCTTATCCAAAAGATCAAAGTCCCAGAAACCCAGGGATCAGGCGTCCTCCTGTCCATTCATACTCAGTCGGCCTTCAGCCTCAATAAACACATTCCCTCCTCCTCAGGCCGTACCCCCTGGGGTGGGGTTCTCACCACCTAGCACCAGAATGATCACCGTGGGCTCCTAACTGGACTTCCTCTGTCCATCTTCTTTCCTGCCCTTCATCTCCTGCCCCTGTGAATTGACGGTGACTCTCCCCTGCTGGAAACCCTACCTTTGAGATCTCGCCAGGCCTGCAGCCACACCTTGACTCCACATTCCCAGGGAGCACAGAAGCTCCTGCGAAAACAAACTGCTGGAGTCCTTCCTTTGCATGAGTCACCGCTCCCCAAGTTCACTCGTTTGCATCTGTTGATCTCCCCGGCCGAGGCTGCCCTGCTCTCTCCTTTATTAAGTTAGCAAACACCTACTTCTCTTCCGAGACACATCTCAAGTGGCGCCTCCAACATGAAGTGTTCCCTGATCCAGACACCGGAGGAGGCCGGCCGCGCCGTCCTCGGGGCTCCCTCCGCGTCTAGTACTTACTTTTCTAACCGCCTTGACCACGTCCGATGGTAATTGTTCAGATTTTCCTATTCCTTTGCCCTACGGACAGATCTCGAGGACAGGAGCTGGTTCTTCACACCTGATCTCACAAGAAGTTTCTGCTTAGAATATGGGATTCAGTAACCGATGATGACAAAGTATATCGGCACAAGAGTAAATGACATTATCCCACAGTGCCACTTGGATTTTCACTCCTGTTTCTTCTGTGACTCCCATCATGGCCTCAGCTCTCTATTTGCCTGAAGTCCTCACTTGGTTAACTACCCACTCAGAGAAGGGGGCAAAGTTTCTCAGCAAAACTGTAACTGCCAGGTGTTGACTATTTTAAAGCTTATGGCTGAAACCAGAAAAATACCTGGCCTCTGGCCTAACCTTCGCTTTGGCCTGGAAATTCCCTGCCCTTTTGTCTCTTACCTACAACTTAGCCTCCCTTTAAGGTCTAAATCTCTTCTCCTCTAACAAGGCTTCCCAGCTACCTCCCCACCCACCCCCAGCCTCTGATCTACCTTTTCTGCTTGCTACTGGCGAGGCTCCTGTCATGCACCAGCTGACCCTTCTGTTTTTCCTTCTGGGTCTCCTGACTCGTCCCTTGAGCAGTAATGGAAGGTTCCTAAAAACAGCAACCAATGCATGCTTGGCACAGAGAAGATGGGAAACGTGTTTTCTACGTAAGCGAATCACAATAAGCCTTTGAGGTAGCTGTCAGAAGAGCCAAAATCAGCACAGCGTAAGGACTGAGAACTCCTGCTCTGCCATCCAACTGCCTGGGTGGGAATCCTGATGTGCTCACATTCCATCTGGGAAAAGTGAGTTAGGAAATCTCTTTGTGTCTCGGCTTCCCCACCTGTAAAATGGGATTAATGACAGTATATGTCTCACAAGTCTTTGTCACGCTCGAAGGAGAGAATGCATATTAATCAGCAAATTCCCTAGCACAACACCTGGCCCACAGTACCTACATAAGGCATTGTTGGCTATCATGAATCTACTCTGTATAAATGAGAAAACTAGTGCTAAAGAATAAATTATCCAAGATCACTTGGACATAAATTGTGAGGCGGGGCTAAAGTAGTGGCAAGTCAAGGGGGTTTCAAAGAGTAAAAAAGGACAAAGCTGATTTGAGAGTAACAAGGGTGTGCCGACCCAAAGAGAGAGGCTACGACACAATCCTGTTGGGTCATATTTGTACAAGGGGGAAAGTGCGTGCATAGAGGCCTCTTGAGTGCAGGGATTCTGAATGTGCAAAACTTGGCACTGAGGGATCCGCAGTGCAAAAAAGGAGAGTGCATTCCAGAACAGGCTCCGAGGGGACGCTGGCTCAGACAAAGCCCATAGGGCTAAAGAGAGGCTGAGGAGGGCTGGGAAGGAGTTAAACAGTATCACAATCTGGGGGCAGAAGGAAGGATAAGAATGAGCTCCCCATGATGGGCCCTCCCCCAAAACTTGAACCCATTGGGAGAGTCTGTGACAAACTGTGCATGCTTTAACCTGAGGAAAGGAGACTCCCTGTGCCATTTCACACTTGTACTCACCCAAATTATTCTCCCCTGGGGTAAAGGTCAATCATGTGCTTGTGCCAACCCCCAGGCCAGCTTCTCCCTTACCCACAGGACACAAGGTGCCCAGGGCCCTCAATGTTCTTCTTAGTCATGGATGAAAATGTTTTCAGCTGCGTTACTTTTAAAATCAGAAGAGTAAAAGGATATAAAAGTGAGTACATAAAAGTGAATCCAGCCTGCATTATACTCATCTTTATACCAGCACAGTCACAAAATCCAATCGTCATTGTGGAGGAAGGGCCTGGAAGACAAAAGTCCCCAGCTAAGTAAGTGAACCACTTACCAGAGAAGGCACCAAGGTCACAAGACAGCTGTGCCAGTCACATGAGCCGGAATCCAGAGAGCAAGAAAAGTGAGGAAGAAGGAGAAGTCCAGAACAGGAGGGTCCTATATTTGGGAAAGAAATCTCTCTCTTGTGGCAAGACAAAGAAGTTCCCGCATCTTCCCCATGCCCCAGTTCCCCCCACTCCCACCCTGGCCACCCACCACAGCAACAATGTAACTCTTAGAACACTGGGCGTCACAGACCTTAAGTACACCTATGGGCCCCTTAACATGCATTTTATGCAACATCAGTGATCATCCAAACACTTCCCCTTCCTCACTTCCATCATTTAGGTCAAGCTCTTCCTCCCTTTCAGCCGGTACAATAAACACCTGGCCCACTGACCGTGCCTCCAAATGTTTAAAGAATGACAGGATCATGTTTTGAGCTCTTAATCATAAATTTTGAAAATTGGAATTTTCATGCCACACTCTATAACCCATACATCTATTCCTACGAAATATTAGAATCAGTTAAGAACAGCTCTCATCACTGAACCATTTTAACCGAGTAAGAAAGAAAAGGGGACATTTCTTCCTCCTATTTCGCACTGAACACAGTCCATTGAGGTTTATAAATACAGTTTATCAAATCCCTCTGTGCAAGTAGGTCCTGAGTGTTCCCCCCCCAACCCTGCACCATGAGAGAATGAATAAATGAATATCTAACAGGGCCCACACAATACCCACGAGATAATCGGCATTCTGAAAGTGTCTGAAGATATCATGTATGATAGACACCAAAGAGTGACCCTGTGCATTTTACTCCTGAATTACTGGTTGGCAGAACTGGCTGAGCAGTACAAACAGATCTGAGGAGGACACAACAGATAAATTCAGAAACCAGGGTCAGCGCGATTAGTTGATGTTAGAAATGATACTTTTCTGCCGCCCCCCCCACCCGCCACCTTCTGATTTATGCAGGACACAGTTTCTGATTTCCTTTGTTTTGCAATCCCCATATAGTCTAGCTTGTTATTCAATACAAACGGCCACACTGTTGACTGAAGGCTGGTGTGTCAGTTGTTGAGGGAAGAGGAGACCCGAGCAGGGCCCACCCCCAAACCCCATGGACAGCTCCTGGGGGCTCTGCCTTCTTTGGAACACACAGAGGTGGCCATGGGTTGATCTCCTAAAGGAGATTCTGCAAGGCTAGTTTGCAGCAGCCGGACCAACAGAAGGGGACACTGAGGTAGCAGCATCCCCATGACAGCCATGCTGAAAATAATTATTCTGATCCATACACGCCAGCTAAGCTATGAGAATGCTTTTGTAAGCAAGGTCTGCTTTAATAGAAACATAAGTATTATGCATTGCAGTCTATTATAAATTGGTTGTAATTTTCTCCTGACACTTTCTGAATTAAACTAGTTAGTATACAAAAAAATAATAATAATAATAACAAATGCCACAAAGCAAAAAGCAAACTCGGTGTCTGAAGGTTAATGATTGCTCATGAAAGCCACAGAAATAAATTATCTGCCTAGGGACACTGTCACATGATCAGCACAAAAGCTGCAACAGCCAAAAATGTTTATGTAGAGGAAAAAAACACTGTCAGCGTCACAGAACCCTTCCCCCACAGCTAAATTCGAGTCCTGAGCCAGCCAGCTGCTCCTGACTGCTTACATTAAACTAATTTGTGCTGCTACATTGCAGCTGCTTAATTTTTAGTCTGAACTTTATCACCAATAAGTGTTACAATAACAAGCGATATGATGGTATCTCCGAAGAAATATCCGTCAACCCCCAAACAATGACAGCTTCAGAAGAGTAGATTGCAGAAAAACAAATTTACAAAAAGAGAAAATTACCCCCACACTGCCTCTTTAAAGCGGGGGGAGGGGCGAACTTTTAGTGGGAAAGGCTTTAAAACGCTGCTTTGTTCCAAAGGCCATTCTGAAATGAAGAAGGGGGATGATTGAAAAGGTTAGCGAGCAGGGGAGGAGTTAACAAGTAAGATGTGCTTTTGCTAAGAGAGGGTGATTTGCAAGGTGAGAGCCTCAGAAGGGAGAAGGCAATTTCCCCACGACAATGCGGTCCGCACTCTTGTTTCTCTTGCTCGCTGCCCCCCAAAATGTTATGCAAACCCAAATTGCAGCTTGGGCCATAATTCCCTGAGTTGCTCTAAACATTATCCTTCGGGCAGCCCGGCACTGCAACTTACAAAATTACTTGTTGTTCCCCATGTTTTCCTGTGTTATTTTTCTAGCCCAGTGTAAATGCAGAAACTCTTCTTTGGGCAGAAACAGACACTGACCTGAACTGGTTTAAATTCCTGCCAAATATGCAGGCACTGTTTTTGCTTCATTTTGGAATTTGGCTTAGACCATATGTCAGGCATTCACTTGTACTCCAAACTAGAATAGAGACCCAACGACTTTAAAAAATAAAAGATTGAGAAAAGCATTAGGAATGCACTGAAACTTTTCCATAATTAATTAATCTGAATATGAGGGATGTTTTGAGTTGAGATATCTCATTACACTATCCTGCTTACTGCAGGGGGTGGGGGACAGTTCAACTTCACCCTGCACAGTAATTACAAAAACAATTCCTTTGAAAGCAGGGGAAGAACGCCCATGTCAGCTATTTACGGCATTTTTTAAATTCTGTGGTTTTCAGAATTAAGGTTCAAAGTGAGGGTTATTAATGTTGAGTAATAAAGTAGTTTTTCTTGCACAAAGATATCCTAAATTTAAAAGGAAAAGTTTACGCTGGAATAATTTTCTCAGGGCGAGAAGGAGTGGGGGGGAGGGCGGGAGAGGGGGGAGGTTTAAACCCACCGTTGTTTTTTTTCTTTTTCTTTTCTTTTCTTTTCTTTTCTTTTTCTTTTTCTTTTTTTTTTTTTTTGAGATTTATTTATTTGTAAGGGGAGGGGAAGAGAGGAAGAGAGGGTGCTTGCGACTATTGGGGGGTAGTAAAGGGAGAGCATCTTGTGAGGAGACTCCCTGCTGAGCGTGGAGCCCCACTTGGGGCAGTATCTCAGGACCCATGAGATCACAATCTGAGCCAAGCCAAGAGTCAGCAGCTTAGCAGGGACTCTGCCACGGAGGCGCCCCTCCCCCACCCCTGTTTTTTCAACTTGACCTCTTTACACTTCATGGTCCCAGCTCAGGTCCTAGCAGTATTCTCTCTTTTCAGACAGCTGCTAAATCACGCTACAGGAATGAGTCCCTATGCCAAGGGACAGGGCTCTGTTTCCTGGGGTTTCTGCCGATGACCCTGTGCTGTGGCAGGGTGACTGTTTGCAATCCTTCTCCACAGGCCGATCCCGGGGGACCCACGGAAGAGTCTCTGGAGCCCGTCAGGATGGCTCTGCCCCTATGCCAAGTGGGTCACTATTGCGCAAGGCGAGGCTTTCTCACCACTCAGGGCTCAGCGGGATGCCTCTGTCTGCTGTTGGCAAGGCTTTAAGACTGCTGGGAACTCAGATGCAAGCATCCTGGGGCCTGGAGGTGTGGCGGGGTGTAGCGTGAATGAAGGCGACTTTTTAAAAGGCACCTCACCAGGGCCAGGCAGGGAAGAACTCAAGATGGAAGAACAATGGAAGAGAATCTCTGAAGGGCAACTCACTTTTCTGAATGACAGAATTGGCAGCTGAGGTTGCCCTTGAGCAGACTAAAGGACCTCCTCCTTGCCATTGGAAGTCAGGCGTCCTGTCAAAACTGCAATTGTGGAATGAGGAATTAATTTGATGGAATGTATCAGTCTGTCTTACCTCTCTGTCTTCTCAGAGCTGGACTAAACAGGTCTGACTGGGACACTTGCAGGCTTATGAGTAAGTTCACGGACTTGGAGTGAAAGGCAGGTATAGAGACCTGGGTGCTGGTGTAGATGGACGTAAGCACATGTAGACAGCACATATATGATTCAGAAGCAGTAGGTTTGAAGATATTCTTTGCTCTCAAGCAAGCTCCACGATGATAGAAAGAACATACTACCGGCCAGGAATGATCTCACAGAGTTGAGCGGTTTGAATTGGCTACTTTCCTGAAAATCTCTAGAAACAAATCCTTTTCGATGTAGCCTTTTGCAGAATGGTGCCAAATTAGAGTAGACTCTGCAAAGCCTGAATTAGGATCAGAATTCAGAAGTGTGGCTATTTTTACCTTCACCAGCTCTGTAAGTAGCAAGGCCCTGTGGCCACAAGTTTCTTTGTCATGTCTCCAAACTTCCCTTCACCTAACTTTGTACCTAGAAATTATGCCTTTCTGGCTTCTAACTGTCAGAGAAATGGAAACAGTTAATGAGGTATGTTGTAATTTCCAATTCACAGCATTAACGCTTATGGTCATAAGCTTGAAATATATCATTATTCATAGAGGCCAAGTATGGAAAGTAATATATATGACTAAGGAGTACAAATTATGGTTTACATTTTTGCCTCCACATGAGAGCATAGGCCAAAGTGACAGAAGTCAGATATAACTACTCATTCTTAGTATTATAAATGACAAATAACTTATCTTGAAATAAAACCACTTATTATTACTATTTTTTATGTATTATATAATATTTTTCCTCCTAAGATCATAAGTGATTTTATATGTCATCAAAAGAGATGATGTACCTCTACGTTTCACAAACTATAGATGCTCTTTAAACATAAGGAATATTTATATTATTTCATCTGTCTTCAAATTTTAACCATAATCCATTTTGTCATCTATTTGCAACAAACATAAATAAAGATATATTGATCAGGCATAATATTCCAAGAAACAGGACTGACAAGGGTCTTCATTCAACCAGGATATATTGTGGGTTTATTGTGGATACAGTGAGTGTGGGGCTATACTGAAGTCATGTAACTTGAGACACTTTGAATAATTTCTTCCTGCTCAAAATATGTATCTAATGTAAAAGTTTCCCCCATTCAAACAGAAAGAGATTAGACAAAAAAAAAAAAAAAAAGAAAGAAAAAGAAAAAAAAAAAACACAAGAAAACAAGTAGCCTTTATCTCTGAAATTCCCCAGTCAGCATGTACTTGGCTCACTGAATCCAATGTGGTGAATGATGGGAAAGATTAGATTGACATGTCCATTGGCAGAACCAACCTATTTATCAGGCATACTTGGCTTATGATACTTTTAAGTACCCACAAAAATGATTTAATTTCTTTTAAAATCAGGAAAAAAGAGGCACCTAGGTGGTTCAGTGGGTTAGGGCCTCTGCCTTAGGCTCAGGTCATGATCCCAGGGTCCTGGGATCGAGCCCCACATCAGGCTCTGCTCCGCGGGGAGCCTGCTTCCTCCTCTCTCTCTCTCTGCCTGCCTCTCTGCCTGCTTGTGATCTCTGTCTGTCAAATAAATAAATAAAATCTTTTAAAAAAATAAAATAAAATCAGGAAAAAAAGGGAACTTTAGGTCAGAGTGTTTTACTATATGATATTAATATATCCTTGTACCAACATAATCATAAAATACAATTTTTAATATTTTTTTAATGGAGGAAAGAGCCCTTGAAGGTAAAAGTTACCCATATTGATTTCCTATCGCTGCTGTAACAAACTAGGACAAATTTAGTGACATCATTTTCTTACCGTTCTGGTAGTCAGAAGTCCAAAACTGTGTCACAGGACTAGAATTCAGGTGTCAAAAGGATTGCTTGTTCCCCATAGAGAGGAATAATTGAGGGTCTACATTCTACTAGGCCACGGCAAGAGTCCTATCGGAGTTAGAGGCCAGCTTTTATTGGGAATCCCTGGTACTGTACCATCTGGTAGAGGGGTGAGGAATCCCACCCACCTTCTGCACATGAAGACACACTGCTCCCATCAGAACATTCACTTTAGATTAAATTTTCTAAAGCCAGTGCAAATGGCCTTGGGCAAATGAAACACAATTGTCAAGATACCTCCACTCAATTCACTGGAAGTTTTCTTTTTTTTTTTTTTAATATTTTATTTATTTGATTGGAAGTTCTACTGATAGACTCTTTTGTTCCAAAACTGGTTCTCTGAGGCCATAGCAGTGTGATCGTAAGATAATCATTAAGAATCCGATAGACACATTTTCAGGATTAGAATCCTAATTATAAGAAGAATGTGGAAGGTAGCCATTCCTGGCACCACAACAGGCAGGATAGTGATATTTATGAAAACAAACAGGCCAAGCAATGATCCTTCGGAGCTCCTCCCGCTAGAGAAGACCATTGAGCTAATACGTGTTTCTTACTACAGGGATTTTTCTCTATGTAATATTATGTAATTGATTCACATCTCCTCATTTTTCCTTCACAAACCCAGACACGTCCCAGGTACACTAAGTCCTTAGATATTTCATTTTTTAAATCAGATATTTGACACGCAGACACACATTTGCAGTCAACAGTTAAAAAACAACGGTGTTGGAAACTTCTTGTGATTGTAGGTTCTCATTTCAACTCCCTATAATCCATTCCTCTGTATTACCATCTATAAAATGGATATAGCAATAATAAACCAAGTCATGAAGTTATTTATGCATATAACCACTAATGGGATTATATAGCACTTTACACATATAAAATTCTAAATAGTCTAAGCAATGGAAAGTAACATTTCCCAGTGACATCGCCACAGAAGCCACTTTCTTCTGAACAAATACAAACTTTCCACAGAGATGTCTAACCTCCAACACTGCACAAATAGACTTGCAATGTAAACCCAATAGAAAAACAGAAAAACACGGCTAAATCTGGATTTGAAAATTGGAAATGTATCACAATCACAAGACATCTTACGTTCTTATTTTTGTTGTTGCTGCTGCTGCTGCATATTGTTTTTCCCCCCATCACAAAGAAAAAATATCACAGAAAACTAGTTTATAGACATATTACCAAATACTTTCTGAATCTTTTGGATGGTGAAAGATTAGGTTTTTCAAGAAAACTTCTCCAAGAGAAAACTCTTTGAAGTGTTTCTACTGCCATGCGATCATTGGAGATTTTTATTATTTGCATTATGTCACTTTATTTTTAAAATGTTTACTGATTGATTGATTTAGAGCCCCAAAAGGGGGAGGAGCAGAGAGAGAATCCCAAGCAGACTCTGCACTGAGTGTGGAGCCTTGATGCCTTGATCCTGAGATCATGACCTGAGCAGAAATCAAGAGTCAGATGCACAACCCACTGAGCCACCCAGGACCCCAAAATGTCTCCATTTTCTAAAGCCTGGTAATAGGAGGTATAATTGTGGGAGACACTTTGATAAATAAGAGAATGCTAACAAAAGAACAATGTGAAATGCATTTGGAATTCCTGGCTGAAGAAAATTGAAGTGGGGAGGCTGTCCTTAACATAAAAAGTTAACAACTGAAATCTGGGGCAGTTTTATTTTTAAGGGAAAAAAAATAATTCTCCACCATTGATGTGTAATTTATACCAAGATGAGGTTTTAAAAAAAGGGAAAGAGCAAAGTCAGGAAGGTCGGTTGGGTGTTAAGTGGGATTTCTTCAGAGAAATTACATAATAATACTTTGGAAAGAAGACTTAAGTGAAACTAGAATAATGACATCCTAAATACTGTTTGGCCACAAACAGTAGAAATTTCTCCCTTTGTAATGTTTTCCCCTTCATCTCTGCAAGGCAGGAGAGGGAACAGAACGAACTTTGAACAGCAGAGAACTATATACAACCTGCTCCAGCAAAGAGAAAAGAAGCCATGACGGGGGATGTTATATTATCCCCGAGTATTTTTTAACATTCCCTAGATTTTTTTTCCATTTTGCTACCATACTTGCCCAACCATGCTGGGGTGTTATGCTGTTTTAGACATGAGTTAACAGGTCTCTCACAGACGCACATTTCCACATTCCAATGAGACCTATTATATCCTTTTCCTCCCTACACCACCCCCGGCCACTCACACACACACACACACACACACACACACACACACACACACTCTCTCTCTCTTTCTCCCCCACAGAGTACCCTCTCCCTCCACTCATTTTCCCCTAATCCCTATTGTTTAACACTTCCCAGTTACTCACTGTGTCCAAGGCCATGCAAACCCACAGGACAGAGAAAGGGTTCCTACCATGTGACGTGGTTGATTCTGCAAAAGGAAATGGCTGCAGCCAGAGAGCAGTAAAACAGACCAAATGGCAAGGAAAAGGACAACTTTTCCTTCAGCTGATCTTTAAGGGTGGGGAGGGGGCTGTGGGAGCGGCCTCAAGGGACCGTGCCACCTCTGCTGTTCACCCCAGGTTGTGTGAACCAGTAGCATCAGCTGGGATTGTGCAGAAAATACAGAAACTCCATGGAGCATGTGACTCTGGGTCTCAGAGTTTGAAGTTCGAGTCCCACATTGGGTAGAGAGATTACTTAAAAATAAAATCGTCTAAAAAAAAAAAAATACAGAAACTTGGCGCCCACTCTGACTCAGACCTCCTGAATCAGAATCTGCATTTTAGCCAGACTCCTGGATAACTGAGATGCACACAGAGGAGAGAGAAACACATCACTGTGTCGCTCCCCTGCTACCTGGAAAGGAAAGAAGGTTGTCGTCAGGGGTGTGAACATTTATATCCAAAAGAGGGAAATTTCAACTTGCCATGATAACGGATTTCAAGAACCATTAGCCCTAGCATCAAGGTACAGTTTCCGCCCTAGCATCAAGGTACAGTTTCCATCCTCAGACTCTCCCTTACTACTCTTCTCAGAACATACTAGGACTGTCTTTGCTGTACAGGCAGGCTCTCTTTCTCCCAGCAGCTTCAAGGCAATATAAGAAAAGTACAGTCTAACATGTAGGCTTTGGAACAGAAACTTAACCCCTCCAGACCACCCACCCACTCAGATCTGTAATAATCTGATGGGTACTCCACTCTTCACCTCTGTCCGGGAAATCCACGCACAAAATCCACTCCCAGAGACAGGGAGTAGTGTTACCTCTCCCAGAGGCATTTGCATTCAACTTAAAAGAAATTACTGAATGCATACTATTCGGTAAAGAAGATTAATTTTTCTTCCCTTTTTATGCTACGAAGTTGGGCTGAAAGATGTTCAAGAACCCCTATATCACATCTTACAGACATCAACTCCCTTCATCAGTAAGGCCAGTCTGTCCTCACTCCTCTGTTTGCTTTTACATCACGTGGGGTTTTATTGGTCTAGGACTTGGTAGTAATGGAAAGCAACAAGTGAGGTGAACAGGACAGAGTTACACAAAGTCATCTTTAAAAGGGGAGAATTGCTCTATGGAAGAGAAGTCAATCTGAAAAGGGGTTCGTGGCCAGGGAAAGGAAGAGTCCCAGCGACAAACAGTGGTAGGGCCCATCCAAGTATTCTGGGGAAGGCATTCCTTATCTCTTCCTCATCAGACTGTTTAAGTTTGAGCATTTCCAGTCCCACTGAAAGTTCATCCTTACGGTGGAAATGGATACACACAGACTCTCTCTGGTCCCATTCACAAGATCTTTCCTATTATGGTTTGGAGGTTTCAAGGTATCTTAACCGAATGCTGCTGCTCATCCAGTTTATCTAAATCCTACTTTTCAGATTCCATCCTAAAAAAAAAAAAAAAAAAAAAAAAAAAAATATATATATATATATATATATATATATATATATATATATATAACTGAATTAAGAGCTAACTGTCTTTAAAACCTAGTACCAGCAAGGAAAGGGCTAATCATCATGTGGATTCCACTATTCTGGTTCTTAATGCCATGTCTTTTCACAATGAATGGACTGTCAAAAAATATATCAGTCTTAAAATCTGGTTTTTTTTAAGATTATTTATTTATTTATTTGACAGACAGAGATCACAAGTAGGCAGAGAGGCAGGCAGAGAGGGGGGAAAGCAGGCTCCTGGCCAAGCAGAGAGCCCGATGCGGGGCTCGATCCCAGGACCCTGGGACCATGACCTGAGCCAAAGGCAGAGGCTTAACCCACTGAGCCACTCAGGCGCCCCTAAAATCTGGTTTAATGTGAGTCTCTCCATGGGAAACAGACACTCAGCCAAGATGCTGGCAAATCATCCTCCTGGGCTACAAGTCTGGAGGGGAAAGACCATGGTAGCTTAACGCCCAGCGGCTGCTCTACTAAGCTTGACAACAGACAGTCCCGGACCCTTAGCTTCTGGTGACTACATCATTATTAACATAGAATTATGATTAATCTCTAAGGTCTGTGATCCATGAAACTTTCAGGACTCTTTAGAACTATTTGTTCCTCAGACAGTACTGGCAATGCTGCGAGGATATCAAAAAACAATCATAAAATCATCAAGGGGGTCATCTATCCATTTTGCAACAAATATTTTCTATGTTTCTCCCATGTACCTGGCGCTGTGAGTGATGCTGAGAACACTTTGAACCAGGAAACAGACAAACAAGAATGTATGATGTAACATTAGGGCCATCACAGAAGAAGGTAAGAAGAAGATAAGAATAAAGCACATAGGACAAGAGGTGTCCAGATCTTCCTGGGAGAGTCAGGGTGGTTTTCCAAATGAAAGTTGTATTTGAGCTGAGACTTGAAGGGTGAGAAGGATCTGGCCATGTAGGTGATTTGAAGAGAGACTGACTGGTTATGTGAATGAAAATGGCTAAAGCTATGCAGCAGTGAACCCTGAATGAATGGCAATGGGAAGGAATAGCTGTGACTCAGTTGGTAATTAAGGAATTGTGTAAGAATAGATCCTGTAGCCTTGCTCCTAACGTGTGGTCGGTGAATCAGTAGCAGCAGCTGGGATCTCATTAGAAGTACAGACTCTCGGGCTGCATCTGAAGCAGACCTTCTGAATCAGACTCTGCATTTTGGCATGTTTGGAAAACTATATGTATCTCCATATAGTTAGGTGGTGATGTCATTAAGGAATAGTAGGAGATGGGCATAAAGAGTAGTGCTCGCAATGGGTCCTATTTGCCATACAAAAGGGTTACTTTAAGACCTTGACATTAGAGAGATACTGAGTTTGCACATTCAATGTGTCTTTAATAGTAGGATGGGGAGTGAACGAAAACTAAGGTAAGTACTAGTTCTGGCCAAAAAAAAAAAAAGTCTAGGGTCTCTTGGTTGGCTCATTCAATGGAGCATGCAAGCAAGCCTTGATCTTGGGGTTGTGAATTCAAGCCCCACATTGGGAATAAAGCTTACTTTAAAAAAAAAAAAAAAAAAAGGTCGGGACGCCTGGGTGGCTCAGTTGGTTGGACGACTGCCTTCGGCTCAGGTCATGATCCCAGAGTTCCGGGATCGAGTCCCGCATCGGGCTCCCAGCTCCACAGGGAGTCTCCTTCTCCCTCTGACCTTCTCCTCGCTCATGTTCTCTCTCACTGCCTCTCTCTCAAATAAATAAATAAAATCTTTAAAAAAAAAAGGTCTAAACTAATAATGAAGGGCAATTGAAGAGAGACGTTGAGAGACTTAATAGACAGACAGGACAAGAATTGTCTGACAGACAGACAAGATTAGTCTGAAGAACATGAATCCCAAGTTTCTAACTTGGACACCTAACTGGATGGTGGCGCCATTCATACAGATGAAGAAAAGGAGAGGGAAAGTAGGTTTGGGACGTCAGATGATCTCTCGCAGGTATGTTGAATATGAGGAGCTTTGTACACAGGTACACAGGTATGCAAGATATCCGCTCAGAATTATATATTTGAACCTGGGCTGTGGGGAGATCCAGAAACACAGGTCTGAAGGTCATCAACGCAGAGAATAACTGAAGCCATTGACAGAGATATAATTTTCCAAGGAGGGTGTACAAAGTCAGAAGAGAACCCTCCCTCTGCTCATTTCTCCACAAAGTCTTCTCCTGCCCCTACTACCTTCCCCCAGAATTCCCAGGGCAATGTCACTGTTACTGGTGAAGAGCAAGTTCTAGGTTCTGGAAGTTTTTGTAACATTCCTAATTATCTCTAAAATATTCCTGTCCAAAATCCCATTTCATTATGCTTCTACCTTGAACCACATGATTGTACTCGAATCTGATTTTAAAATGCACTGTAATGATTTCTGAAAATGAACACGTTTCCCATCCTAAGAAGTACATGGGCATTTTACAAGACTGTTGACCTAGTGCCTAAATTTAGAACAATATACCAAAGGATATGTAATTATCTGGTAATTCCCAACACCATGGCCTACCAATAATAGGCATTCATGGGAAATGCCTAAATTTTGTGTTGGCCCTCCTTCTACACCATTAAATGGAAAGCTACCCCTGTTCCCCACCCCCAACAAAAGGCTACTGAAAACCAGGGATGAATATCAATATCAATGATGTCTCAGATTGCCTTTAAAGTAATCCAGTGGAGCTCAAGGAGAGATAAAAGAAAATATATATGCAACAAGTCCGGTCATGAGTTGGTAATTGTCAAAGCTGGGTGAACGGTACTTTGAGTTACTTTTGTTTATGTTTGAAATTTCCATAATAAAAGGTTTTTCAAAAAATATCAGGAATGTTGATTGAAGATTAGACTTAACTTCTTGCTCTGAACTAGTCCAATTTGACCTACCATCTTGCTCAGGACCACTCCGATTTGACCTAATTTCTTGTTCTGGACCAGTCAGATTTCTAAGGACACAGAGTAAATAACAGTTTTATCTCTGAATTGGCCAACAGTCTCAAACTATCACTCTTTGCTTAAGGCATTTTTGTCATTCCAATTAATCCAACATCATTCAACACATTCATTAACATTATACTTACTACATCTTCCAAATCATAATTAATAGAAATAAGACCAAGTATTTTATGGTGGTATAAATCACTGGGAGAATCTTCTCAATTATATAGTTGATGAAAAGCAATAAATGATAATAATTCTACAAATTCACCTCAAGATGATCCTCAAAAGATCCATAAGGTGCGTTCACTTAATTTAAATTCCTACATAGTGCATTGAAATGTCTCCAATATTTCAAAAGCCAAAGTTAAAAAGAGAAAATATAATGGCAGTTATGTCTAATTTGGCTTTTAATTTATTGGACAAGAAAGATTCTTCATGAGAAATGCTTATAAATACAGCCTCAAAGTCTCTCTCTTAGTTTGCCATTTAGATCAAATCAGAAAAAAAAATATTTTTAAAATATTGAATTCTTTGTCACAATACAAGAATTCCTAAGATTGAGTAAGTAAAAACATGTGTGCTTATTTTACAGCACATCATTAAAATAATATAGGAATAAAGAACCAATAGAGGATTGGCCATATTATCTATTGCTGTGAAAAGGATTTCTGAATCTAAGAAGGTTGAGAACTAATTAATGCTGTTCTTCATTCCACAGTGATTTCTCACCCAAATATACCTGAATAAATGCCATATAAAATAATTAATATGGGGGCACCTGGGTGGCTCCTTTGGTTGAGGATCAAGCTCTTGATTTCGGCTCAGGCTGTGGTCTCCTAGTCTTGAGGCTGAGCCTGCATTGGGCTCCTCACTCAGTGGGGAGTCTGCTTGAGGCTCTCTCTCCCCCCCTTCCTCACTCCTCCTATGCCCCTCTGCCTGCTTGCACTCTCTCTCTCTAAATAAAATCTTTAACAAAATAATTAATATGAGTAAATACATCTAAAAATATTTTATTCCAAACTGGGCTACTGCATGAATAGAATATGTTTTTCTCTTTATCATATCATTTGTTCAGGTCATTTGTCTGTTTACTCTCAGAACTGTTCCTGATTGTTCTTCAGTCTGCACCGTATTTCATGGGGTAACTTTGTAAACTACAATTCCCAGGATCCCTTCCAAATGATTTCCTGTTGGGTTTGGCTAATGGGAGGCACTAGCGGGAAATGTGAGGGAGAGAGGTAGAAAGAGAAGCCAGAGTATTCTTCCCCCTATCTACTTTGGTTAGTGACTAAGTCTCCTGACAACCAGTTTCCATCAGAGAGCCTCCCAGTCTGTTATTCTGCCCCTACTAGATCTCCCTCCCTTTGTATCTCTAGACAGTGCTAGTTTCCATCTGGTGGAGCCCAGGTAGCACTATCTAATGCCCTTGATTCCTCCAGCTGTAAAGGTGATAGAAGGTTCCCGCTATTGCTAATCTCTGGATTGCCTTCCTTCCCCTGTCTGACTTCTAAGCCTTCCCAACACCTTTGTAATTATTTCCCCATAATAAATATGTTTACTGAAATACATCTGGTACAGGCTCTATTTTCCTGGCCCCTGACTAATATACTCTTCATCTTTAATTTTGCAATTCTATAGTCTTTTTTTTTAAAGCCAATATGTGTGCATCATTTTCACCCTTACGAAATGATTCTATTTATTGTTTATGATCCACTGCTTCTTAAATAGTTGCAAGCATTCTTACCAGCAATTCTATTACTTTGCTGAGTACTGAAGAAAGACTGTTTCTGGACATTTGGAAAATATTGCTACTATAAAAATTGGTATCAGTGTTGTTCCATTTTGCCCAGCATGTCAGTCAATAATATTGTGGTAAGAAATATTAATTTCTTACCACATGTGGAATACTAAAAATAGATTTTTAAAATATGAGCCCTCCCTGAAAAAGAACTTCCAGATTTGCTATAGAGCATCGGACACATTCCTTGGAAAGGACTACAGGCTGTTAGTAAACATGTTTGCATTATAACATAATATCTATCTACACCTTTACTTGCTTGTGCAATGACTGCATTCCTAAAAAGTAAAAATGTACATCAAGTCAAATATCACTTTGTTATGTAATGCAAAATGTAAACAATATAGATCTTTATAAGATAAAAGTCCACCTTCTCATCTCCTTCCACCTTTGGTTTTCTCCCAGCTTTTCAACTGTATTCCCCAGAAGTAGCTATCATTAACAATTTGGTGTGTATTCTTCCAGACATTTTTCAATACATATATTAATTTATTTATTTATTCAACAAATATTTATAAGCATCAACCATAGGTCAGGCACTTTCTGTCCCAAGAGATGGAGCGGTGGACCAAACAGCTACAGAAAGCTTATATTCTGGTGGGGAAGGCAATGACAATCAAACACACACATGAACACGTAGTAGACAGATAGCAATGGAAGCTAATAAAATAAAGGAAAATAAAGCACAGTAATGGAAGAGATAATAGGGAAAAGGGAATGCATGGGCTTTCTATTTTAATGTCTCTTTGAGAGTAGGTCTCCCTGCAGATTTGGGGGGTTTTCCCTTGAATACAAATATTTAAATGGCTGACAACCACCTCTTCTAGTCTCTTAGTGTAGGAAAATGATGTAGATAATCTCTTGAGGCTCCTTTCTGCCCTATCACTTTGTTATCAACAACTTCACAATTAACCACATAATTCACTCCATTTTTAGAAATTTCTTCAAAATTCAATATTTATGAGATCCTAACAGTTTCATGGTCCTTCTTCCCTCATTCTCTTTCTATTCTAACAAACGGATTCCTTCCCTCTTCCCTGGCCTGCCAGCCACACAAATTACTGACTTGGGTCACATAGGCATTCAAGGTAGAAATAAATCAATAATATGTTTATACTGGAAAAGCAATGCAACATGTCTGACAGTTTCACTACACCCTTCTCAGATTCTCAGAGTGCCTAACACACCCAGAACTTCTTTCAGAAAGCTCTTGATTCATCAAATGCTAAGTATTATCACAACTTGGCCATAAATTATGGACAGGAGTCAGCCCCCGAGTCAAGCAAGAGCAAATGGCTCCGGACCAGCCATCAGCTCATGCAGGACCAACATCAAACCTCTGCCTTAAACTAGGTGCCTTAATCCAGGTCTCAGTGGGTACTATTTCATGGGGAATGAAATCTGAGGCTTGCAACTCTGTCAGCAAACATGCAGTAGATATCACGAAGCAATGGAAGCGACCCGTAATAAGAAGGTATGTGCTATCAAAACTCAATGGGGAAAGAGAACTCAACTATGGAAAAAAGGCAGGCAAACGAGTGCCATCCCAGGAATAGCCTCCGGTGAGAGATGCTACTGGATCACCAAGTATCCT
The DNA here is from genome assembly GCA_004024625.1 of Mellivora capensis. Taxonomy (NCBI): domain Eukaryota; kingdom Metazoa; phylum Chordata; class Mammalia; order Carnivora; family Mustelidae; genus Mellivora; species Mellivora capensis. The sequence continues at coordinate 50,578 of PISX010004855.1, read as the reverse complement.
GCCAGCCTCCCGGGAGCATTGTTATATCCCAAACACCAAGAACTTTCTGGTCTGTGTGTGAATTAAGATAATCTTGGGTCCTCCTTACTTCCCCAGGATTTATCCTTCCTTAAAACCTTTTTAACTGAAGTCACCTTATAGCTATAAAACAGAATTAAAATTGCATTTAAGGAAGTTTGTCAACACCATTTATGCAATATGATAACCCTCGCTGCCTGCCTAGTGAGGTCAATTATCACTAACACATTCCAAAGGTCTACTGTATGCAGAGCAATTTGGAAAACATCAGTGACATAGCCCATAGGGACATTATGACCCAATGAAAGGGAAATGTATAAATAATAATGTCCTGAATAAAATTTAACACCAAAAAATTGCATCACTGCAGTGCAGTCACAACGAAGAGCACAGACTCTGGACCTCCACCTCCAGGGTTCATTTCCCAGCTCCCAGCTGAGCAGCTGTTTAACCCTGGGTAAATTACTTCCAGCTTTCTATGCCTCAGCTTTTTCATTTGTAAAATGGTAATATTAATAGTTCACCTGCCGCAGAGTGGTATAAGGATTAAATGAGTTAATATATGTAAAATGCTAATTGTTACACTTTTACAGCTTATAACAGTGGAAAGGATGGCCTATACAAATATAAACATTGAGATGATAAAAACAAAAAATTGTTTCAATTATATATTCACCTTTTACATTCGTGCTAGTATCTTAACATGCATCCATGCTCTTGGACAAGACCGTAAACTCTGGGAAGTTAGGGACCATGCTTAATTTGCATGTCATTGTCCCCTGGCAACTATCACAGTTTCTGGCACATAATAGATGCTGGATAATCTTTGCTACATTAGTAAATGGACAATCTGAGCCCGTGTCTAGATCCTGCAGTCAACACGCTCCATTAGTAGTCCAGTGCTAGCCCATGATTTTCCTTTTCATCTGTCCAGCATAGGTTTTATTTCTTTACGTTGCTGTTTCATTTATTTCTGGATGTGTAAGTCTCCTCAGCAATAGTGCAAGGAATCAGACTTGCTGTGGCTATATTCTTGCTTGATAAAGCACTTCTCCTACATACAAGTCTCTCCTATTTTCTAAGTACAACAATTTATCATCTCTCTTCTTCATTCTAGATTCTCCCAGAAACCAAGTGCCAAAACTCAGGATCACCCAGTCCCCAGCCTGTCCCTGGGTCCCCCATAGATGGTCTCTAAGTCTGTTAGAATTGATTTACCATGAGCTGTGTGAGCAGGAGAGTGGTGCTAGAATTCCTTATGGCATCCTTAGATCTTTTCTGCCACATCCGTTGCCCTGACTCTAAGAGGAAGCCAACTACCTCTCCTCTGGCCTGTGCCACAGACGTCTTCCACATCAATACCATCTGTGATCCGGACGGAAATGATAGTTAGATTTTATTGCATCTGTTATTGGACCTATCTTTGTAATAGGAATAATGAAATTTGGCTTCCAATCTAATTTATCTCTTATGCAGATAGCCCAAAATAACCTGTAATGAAAACACTAAAGGTAGACACAACTGAGAGAGACAAAATGAATGTGGGGAAAAAGTTCTTTTACAAAAAAATGAATGAAAAAATGAAAAAATTCTTTTTCAATGATGATTTTGAAAAGTACCAATTCCAAGAACTATTTATAATCTAAATGAGTAGAAATTAAAAATATGCAAAGATCACTTTTTTTTGGTGGATGTGAAACTGTGGAAATGAGTGTTTGATAACCTGAAATACGTTCTTTCTAAAATACTGTTTTGGGGCACCTGGGTGGCTCAGTGGTTGGGCCTCTGCCTTCCGCTCAGGTCATGATCTCAGGGTCCTTGGATCGAGCCCCGCATCGGGCTCTCTGCTCAGCAGGGAGCCTGCTTCCCCTACCCCCATCTGCCTGCCTCTCTGCCTACTTGTGATCTCTCTCTGTCAAATAAAGAAATAAAATCTTTTAAAAAATAAAAATTTAGGCCTGCCGCCCCCGCGCGGCCTGGAGACCGGGTTCGGCGCCGCCGCCGCCAGCTGTGCCTTTGAAAGGCGGCGGGAGGCGGCGAGCACGATGGCGAGACCGGAGCGCCTGCTGTGCGTGCTGGGCCTGGTTCTGTGCGGGGCGGCGAGCCCCGGGCTGTGCGCTTCTCTCGCCTCCAAGAATCCCATCATCGGAGTATTAATGCAAACATCCCATAATAAGGACATGAGAAGCCTGGGAAAATACTATATTGCTGCGTCCTATGTAAAGTATCTGGAGTCTGCAGGTGCAAGAGTTGTTCCAATAAGGCCTGATCTTACAGCTGAAAAGTATGAAAAGCTTTTCCAATCTATTAATGGGATCCTTTTCCCTGGAGGAAGCGTTAATCTCAAGAAGTCAGGTTATGCTCTCACGGCCAAAAAATTTTACGACTTTGCCAAACAGAGTTTTGATGATGGAGACTATTTTCCTGTATGGGGTACTTGCCTTGGATTCGAAGAGCTTTCATATCTGGTTAGTGGTGGAAAGTCCTTATTAACTCTCACTCACTGACGGAATTACAATGCCGCTGAACTTCACTAAAGGTGCGTCGCAGAGCAGAATGTTCCAGAATTTTCCTGTTGACTTGTTGAAGTCATTATCAACGGAACCCCTGACTGCAAATTTCCACAAGTGGAGCCTCTCCGTGACGAATTTTACAATGAATGAAGAGTTAAAGAACTTTTTCAATGTATTAACTACAAATACAGATGGCAAGATTGAGTTTATTTCAACCATGGAAGGGTACAAGTATCCAGTCTACGGTGTCCAGTGGCATCCAGAGAAAGCACCTTATGAGTGGGGGAATTTAGAAGGCATTTCCCATGCACCTCATGCTGTGAAGGCTGCGTTTTATTTAGCTGAGTTCTATGTTGCTGAAGCTCGGAAAAACAGTCATCAGTTTGAATCTGAGGTTGAAGAGAATGAAGCACTGATTTATCAGTTCCATCCAGTTTATCCTGGAAATATTTCTTCATTTCAGCAAAGTTATATATTTGATTGAAAGCCTGCAATGTGTTAACAGAGAAATTTTGAATCATTCCGTGATCAAACTGTTGCAATGACTTGCTGCTCATGGCACAATGGAAAGTCACAGAGATTCCTTTTCTAGGATGTTGCTGGCTCTGATTCTTCATTCAGTGTCTTGGACTATTTATATCACATTTGATAATGAATCAATTTGATAATTAAATAATTGTGGTGTATTTCATGGAAAAGCTCAAACCTGAAGATTAGAACAAAACAAATGGATTGAAATTACAAGTATTTTTTTTCACATTGATTGATTGTAGAAATAAATACCTTCCCCTAGCCATCCAAAAATAAATAAATAAAAATTTAAAAAATTAAAAATAAAAAAATAAAAAATAAAATACTGTTTTTACAGTGGAATTGGGATGTGGCTATTGTTTTGTTATCATTTTAATTATTTGTGGGCATATGAGATCAAGGCAGGGAACATAAAAGTGATTGCAGTTAAAGTATAGCTAGAGGAATTAACTATGTGTATTTTCTAAAGGAACATAAAAATGATAATTCTGTCACTCAAAATTGAAGATGTTTAAATTATATATTAAATTGGTAATTTTTAAGATTTTCAAATAGTGTACTCTATGTTGATTAAACAAGATGTCAAGAGTTTTTGAATGACAAAATAGTTTAACAATTTTGATGTTTTGGTGTTTCTCAAAAATATATCTTTGCAATTTCTGAATTAGGTTAATGTCACAACCTCATGGATAACAAATTTCTCACCCTAGAAGAAATCTTAATCCCATTTTATTTAGTTTTGCATGCACTTTACATAGTTAAGAACACTTCTCTGGTTTTCTAGTGGCCTCACATGTGACTGGTAATAAGCTGGACCAGAGCACCATCCCTCTACTCCCCATCCAGGCCCCTGCACGTCCACCACCCTGCACACAAAAGGGTACAGAGAGTTTAACAGTAAGCCAGCAAACCCCGGGAAAGTTATCTGAGGATCAGACTACTCAAAGTACATGGGCATCATCACTGTAACTTTACTAATGGTGAACATTTATAAACATTTCTTTTGCCAAAAGGGATCAAATAATTTTTGTTTTCAACAAAAATAATGAATTTTGCAAAGCAAAGATTTATGAGATTAACCAAAGTAATTCTGGTTAGGAAAGGTTATAAAGATTATGGAATAAAACATTCTTAGGGCCACTTCATATTGAATAAGCAAAAGTTCTGTCTTGAGAAGAAAAAACAAAAACAAAAATTAAATGCTATACTAGAGAAACACATTTTGAATCTTACCCCATTCTCTTAGTTGCATCAGTCTCATAATTAGGATTAGAATGTCCTTTAAAGAAGTTTATCAGCATGACTTACACAATTTCATGAACATATATGGAAGGGAATACAGTTCTGGGATTAACATGTCTGGGAGCAAATCCAGATTCTATCATTTCCTAGCTCTACCTGAGGCAAATGCTTAATTTCTCTCACTGCCTCAGTTTACCTTATGGGGAAAAATGTACACTAATATCCACTTTGAGGGGTTGTTTTGTATGTAAGAAGGGTGACATATAAAGTTCTTGGAACTGCCCAGGTAACTAGCAAGTATTAAATATTAAGTCACTATTATTGTCATTGTCAGTGTGAGGTTAGAAAGTCATCAACAACAAAATATCCATGGATGTGAATGCTCTAGAAGACACTGTGAGATGCTGTGCGGCACCTGGGTGGCTCAGTGGTTTAGGGCTCTGCCTTCAGCTCAGGTCATGCTCTCAGGGTCCTGGGATCGAGCCCCACATCGAGCTCTCTGCTCAGCGGGGAGCCTGATTCCCCCACCCCACCCCCCGTCTTCCTCTCTGCCTACTTGTGATCTCTGTCAAATAAATAAATAAAATCTTTTAAAAAAAAAGAAGACACTGTGAGGTGGTGCCCCAAAAAAAGTGTGTGTGTATATATACACACACACACATACTTATATGTATATATATAAAATGTATGTATATATGTGTGTATATATATAATACATATATAGTACACATAATACACATTATATATACACATAATATATATAATATATAATATGTATTATATATATACACATCCTTCTTAAGGAATCATATATATGTGTGTGCATATATTATATATACACACATTATATACACACACACATATATATATATGATTCCTTAAGAAGATTATGATCCAGTGGAAGAAGAAGGGAAAATGCAAATATAAGTGATAAACACAGAAATATAAATGGCATAATGAAGTCTAAGTAGGTTAAGTTGACTAATGTAAACAAATATAACAAATGTTAATTATTATAATTACCCTATTACTGCCTATTCATGATCAATAAACTAGTAAATTATACCCATGATGACACTTTTACTCCCATCACAATTGTTTTCTAAATAGGTGGCTATAAAATTTTTAAGGAAGTCTCATTCAAAGAACATTTTGAATGAGAACATAAAGGTAACTGCTAATTACTTAGCACAAAAAGGAACGCGTATCTCAAAACTGCAGCTAACATAATATTTATCTGTGAAACACTGGAGTCAATCTCTTTAAAATGGAGATACCAGCACTGTTAGTCTTGCTCTTCACATTCTAGCCACTGTAATAAGACATGAAATGGAAATAAGAGGTATAGCTATCCTCATTTGCCAGTGGTGCTGTAGCCTACTTAAAATTTACAAAGAATAAACTAAAAATTAATACAACTAATAAAAAAATTTACCAATATAGTTGAAGACAAAGTAAATACAAAAATCCAGTTACTGTTAGGGCACCTGGATGGCAGTCAGTTTAGTGCCTGCATCTGTCTTGGTTTCAGCTCAGGCAATGATCACAGCTCATGAGATCAAGCCCCATGTGGGGTTCCTGTAGTCTGCTTTCTGCTTGAGATTTTCTCTCCCTCTCTCTCTGCCCCCCCCACTCATGCTCTCTCTCTCTCTCTCCAAAATAAATAAATAAATTAAATAAATAATAAATAAATAAATAAATCTTTAAAAAAATTCATCAACTGTCTTAGATAATACCATTAATAATAGTAAATGTAAGGATAAAAAGATTATTTTCACAATTGCACTTTAAAAAGTTAAACAGCTAGAAATAACTTAGGAAAAAGTAGGATTTCTAGGGGCACCTGGGTGGCACAGTCTGTTAAACATTCAACTCTTGGTTTTGCCTCAGGTCATGATCTCAGGGTCGTGAACTCAGGCTCATGAGTTCAAGCCCTGCGTTGAGCCCTGAATCTGCTTAAGATTCTCTGTCGCCATCTGCCCCTCTCCCCACTTGTGCTCTGACACACATGCACACACACTTTCTCTGTCACTCAAAAAAAAAAAAAAAAAAAAAGCAAAAAAGAAAAGAAAAAAGAGTAAGACTTCTACACATCATCAACAGCACCCCGCCCCTGGCGGGGGGTTGGGGGGGTGGGGAACAAACCCTTATAACAATTGACCAAAAGACAAAAAGAAAGTTGAATAAAGATGATATACCATATTCCTAGATGGGAGAGTGAATATTATAAAAAATACATACTTTTCATGGGTTGATCTATAATTTTGGGGTAATTGTAATGCCAGTGAAATTGTTCCAAAGTTGACAAGGTGATTGTAATATTCTCCAAAAGGATGGCTATAGGATAAGGTCAGATTTCATTTGGATTTAAGAAAACATGTCTTATACATCCAAGTTTATGAAGTAAGGATCATGTACATACATATGCATAGGAAAAGTCTGGAAGAAAATTACTTTAAAAATGTTTATCTTTGAAAAAAAAATGTTTATCTTTGGCTGGTGAGATTATGGATGGATTTCATTTTCTTGTTGTCCTTCTACATTTGCCAAAATCTTTACAATAACTACTTATTGATTTTAGAATCAGTGGAAATATACCTTTTTAAGAGAAAAGAGGAAACAAAACAATAAAGAAATAGCTTGGGCTTTGGAAGCAAGGTTGAACTCCAACAAAAATGATAATTTTACCACACTCAATCAAAACTAAATGGATATGCTGAAAAGCCACTTACGAGGACTGTAAGCATATATTTAATGATTAAATTCTGTGCTGAGATTAGGCAACCACATGGGTATCATCTGCTAACTTGTTAATTACTGACAAAATACCTTTTAATGCCTAGATTTGGCATGAAAGAAGAAGAAAAGGCAATACAGGTGAGAAAAGCCTAAAAATTTTGCAAAAATGAAGATGACTTTTGAGAAGAGCAAGAAGTTGGGGGGCTTGGAGCAGGGGGAGCAGGAGAGTACTTGGATGGAGAAATGAGATGTGAGGTCACTGCCAATGAGATCCAACAGATTTTGTGGATTCTGTCCACAAAATCTTGACCATTCTGGTCAAGAATGACCAAGGCTCCTTAGTCAATTTGATTCCACTTTACAAGGATTGATAGAAGTCTCCCGTGAACTCAGCACACAATTAGATGCTGCTACAGTCACAAAAACAGTGGGAAAACATGCCCCTTGATCTCCAGGACCTTTCAATCTGGTTGTGCAGGCAAGACGACACGCGAACAACTTGAAAACAACACAAAAGCATAAATAGATTATGTGCCCATATGAGAGGTTCAGAGAATTGGTGTAATAGGAGGCCACTGAAGGATAAAATTTAGGGGCCAGAGTAAAAAAGACAATGTTCATGCCCCAGGAAACATGTTGTGGCTTGTGAGTTCATCCTTGCGTCCTCCATTCCCCCTTTGATGTTGCACAAGAATCTCAAGTCCTAAAAGCAAGCCGGTCTCCAAATTATAAGTCAGTCCTTAGAAAGTTAGCCGTCCCTTAAACAATAGCTTTGTTTTGAATCACATTCTTTAAAAATCCTATCAGTGCCTAATCATAGCACTTTTCTCTGACAAAACCCTTACTTGTCCTAAATTCATGAAGCTGGGATACCAAGATGTTTTCCACTGAAGTCAATTTAGCCAAGCTGTGATAATGTAAGAGACTCAAGAGAAACCGTGTTTTAAACAGCTTTGAATCAGATACAAAAAAACCAGTGTGGGCAACGATCCAGCCGGAGAGTGAGCTTTTCACATAGACTGCTCTTGAGATCCATGTCAATATCGGATTGCATCAAAAATTTCACAGGGAATTGGATTATTTAGTTTTCTTTGACTGGAATTCAGAGGCAAATGGAATTCAGAGTGAGAGCTGAAGAGATAAGGTCTTTGTTTTTGAAGGGATACCAAGGCCATAAAGTGATCAAGAGATCTCCAATGGAAAAGGGTTCAAATTATAGACAGAATTAAGCCTAACGCACACAATTGCACTGGCTCCACAAAATAAACATGACACATAGCAATACAGTAGGTTGGCTTAATAAAATCACAATAGTACTCATTACAGCAAGTTTCTCATTATGTCCTATGGGAATGAGATCTATAGGAATGGGTGCATTCTTTTATAAGGAATTAATTTAATCATCCAGGATATTTCTAGTACATGATGAAATCAAACCTAGAGTTGGAATTTAAGCATTCCCAGGATGAAAATACTTGGTCTCACATTCTGCCCTTATGCCGGGCAATATACATAATGAACATAAAACACACATAAAGTGTACTTCAGCTTCTTTAGTAGAATTTCTTTGACACCTGTTAAATTTTGAAGAGCTCTGTGAAAAGCATTTTCTTAACTATTCAACTGGCTCTTGATTCATTTATGTGCATGGAAATGCTCTGACAGCTCAAAATTGAAAGTACACTGCTTACTAACAATTTCTCTCTGGTGTTCATTCGCACTCTTCCTTAACGTGGGCCTACTCATAAGTGGACAGCCTGTTTGGAATTCTTATGGGTCTGAAATCCAGGGTAATTTAAGCCCCGATTCAGAATAATAAAAGTCAAATCTTAAAGCTATGTCTATATGATTTAAAAAACCAGATTTCTACCAGCTCTGTTCCTCCAATCACCTTTGCCACTGATGTGAACCTCTGAGTGGACAACTGCATGGACCTATCACACTGATAAAACCCACAGTATCAAATCAAGCATGTCTCCGAGAAGTTGACGACCACACAGATAGTGAATCCATACACAACAACCTATAATTCTCTCCAATAGGTCACATTCTACACTCTTCTGTGTCATAAAAATTGTCCTTTCCTGAGATGCCTTTTCTCTTCTTCCCCTGTCTGAGCCTTTTGGAAACCACCACCTCCAGAACATCTTCTCTGACTGCGAGCTGCAAAGATCAGGCTCCCCAACACTTTCCTTACTCCGATGCACCTGAAGCAAACACTCCCAAAGAATCAGGCAACTCAAATTCCAATTCTGAATTGGTCATTTGCCAACTGTGTGGCCCTATGCAAACTTCCGTCCTATGTAAGTTAGGGGTTATGACAGCACTTGCCTCGTAGGGTGGATGTGAGGATTAAAGGAAGGATATTTACATGGAGCGTGGAGAAGAGCCCAGCACAGGGCAACATTTGATAAAGATTAGCTTATGGACATTCAATCAGACCCACTGTTTTTCTTTTAACACATGTAAGCTATTAAATGTTACTTAGGCTTTTTTGTTTATATTTTGCATGTTATGTTATATATTATTAATACATTCTTTAGAAATTCATGCAATCTAAACATGCAATCTAAATTTGCTTGTTAGACTATTGAGATGATTTTATAATGAATGGGGCCAAATTATTAGGACAAACCCATCTCCAATTTTATTAAGGAAATGAGTGAGAATATAGGTTTTGGGGCACAGAAAGTAGATTTCCCCCCCTCAGGAATACATCAGTTCTACAATCTAAGTTTGTTGGGTCTGGCTATAAATAACTATATACACTTCATGACCAGAAAGAATAATAATATTATTTCTAGATACTCAAGTCTGTTTAGTTGTTAAAAAAAAAAAAAGATGAAATAAAATTAAAAAATAGAACAGCTAATCATGATAAAGTATACACAAAGAATTGTTGAGAAGAGGGACCCCTGGGTGGCTCAGTTGGTTAAGCGGCTGCCTTCGGCTCAGGTCATGATCCCAGCGTCCTGGGATCGAGTCCCACATCGGGCTCCTTGCTCGGCGGGGAGCCTGCCTCTGCCTGCCACTCTGTCTGCCTGTGCTCGCTCTCTCTCTCTGACAAATAAATAAATAAAATCTTTAAAAAAAAAAAAAAAGAAAAAGAATTGTTGAGAAGATTTTTTTAAGATTATGGACCTACAAATGTTATTTCTCCTTCTATGGCTATTGTTTTGGTTTTTCTCATGTTCTGTTAGTTCCTTTTTTTTTCTATCAAGCAAAAAATAATGATAAAAGAAATTTCAGCATCCCCTTGATATGAGAGCTTTAAGATCCAAGAATCTGAATTTCCTTTCTTAAAATGGCTGACAAAGTACTGAGTCAAAAAATTTTAAAGAGCAAACAAACAAAAACACAGATGAATCCTAGTGAGAATGCCAAACTCCAACGACAAAGAGAAACTCTAACAGTTTTCCAAGGGGAGGAAAAAAGGATTACCTAAAAGAACAAAAATCAGTTTGCCATCATATGTCATATCAATGACTGAGAACTAAAAGATAATTGAGAAATGCTTTTTAAATCTAAGAAAAAATGACCTTGAATGTAGGATTTCATAACCAGATAAAAATAAAGATATTGAGATTCAAGCAATGATATATGAAACTTACCACCCAGGCATCTCCTCTGGTTGTATAAAATACAAAATACAAAAGAGGAATTTAAAACAAAAGAGGAATTTTTAAAAAGTACAACATGTTATAAAAGGATAAGAAGAAAACGAGCACTTATAATTAAGTCTGAATTATTTTTGATAATGTGGCTAAGACGCTCAATGCAATTATTAAGAAATACTGTATGAAACAGAGGAATAACGTTTTAAAAATGAGTAAGTCTAGAAAATTCCAAATGATGTAATCAAAATAAAGGAAGTAGAGGAGGAAAGGGAAAAGTAAAAGGATGCTACCTGTCTTGTCATTTGGTGTGGGGTGGGGGAAGAAGTTAGAGATTCAGGTTAATTCTCCATGTTGGTTAAAATATATAGGTTTAACTATACTAATTAAAGTTGTATGCATGGGCAGCCCAGATTTAATGTGGGAAAGTTCTATCTAAGGATGTGACTTTGGGAGGTGTGGTTCAGTGGGTACTGTCACCGGAGACCAACTACCATAAGGAGAGTCTATCAGACTGATTGTGTATGTTCCCTGACCTAGCTACTCTATTTCTAGGAACTTAGCTACAGAATTGTTGCATACAGGCACAAGGAGATGTGTATAGTTAGCATTGTGGAACCCAATCCATATGTTCTTCTAAGTGGGATTGGTTTATAAAGTCTGTACTTCTTAACATGGAACAGCTATATAGCCATTAAAAAGACTAAAGTAGACTTATTAACACAGACATGGAAAGATATACTGTTACATGAAAAATGTGCTGAACCTAATATGTAGGATATGACCTCAGTTTATGAAACCTAAAAACTCAATGTACCTGTGTTTATGCACATCTATGTTTACAATGCAAAGAAAAAGTGTCACATACAAAAGAAGAGGAATAAAAGTGAAGATACATAGCAAAGAAGGATTTTTAAATTTACTAAAAATACCTTTGTATTCTGGATATTTTTTACAACAAACATGTATTACTTTTGTAATTTTATATAGAAAAGAAGAAAATCATATCTGTTTATAAATATAGATACATATAAAACTTTAGTGATGCAAAGTGTTGTATTTTATGGTCTAAAAACTACAAAACCAACCTGTTTTAGAGAGTGGAGAGATGGAAATTATATTATTAGATATAGGATGCATATTAGATTTTATGTGACATCATTATGCAGTGAAATCTGGTTAGTGGAAGGAGGCAGGAAGGAAAGAGGGAGGAAGAAAGAGAAGGGAAGGAAGAAGGGAAGGAAGGGAGGGAGGGAGGAGTAGAGGAGGGGAGGAAGAAAGGAGGGGGGGGAGAAAGAAGAGACGGGACGGGGGAAGGGAGGGAAGGGAAGGACAGGGAAAGAGAGGGAAGGGATAGAAAGGGACCAAGAGGGAAGGGAAGGAGAAGGAAGGGAAAGAAGGGGAAGGTGAGGGAGGCATGGAGAGAGGGAAGGACAGAAAGAGGAAAGGAAGGAGGGGGAGGGAGGGGTGAGAGAGGGAGGGAAGGAAGGAGGGTAGCAAGCAAGTACCTGAGACAGACAGATACTGCCTCACTCAACAGAAAATGGTCTCTTTTCAAACCATGATATGACTTACATTTGCTATAGGCTTCTACTCTGCGAATTTTGGTATCTCTCTCTGAATAGATTAAGGGTCTCTTCAACTCAACTTTCCATCTGGACCCAACAGCTAGACCCTAAAGTGAGAGGAAAGCAGATACAGACTGTCAGGGCAGCAATTATTTTACCTTTGGGAACAGAAACTATTTTTGCTCAAAAAGAAGATTTGCAGACACAGCATTTCACATTCGGCTTCATAATGCTACACACACAAAAATGATTTGCTGTAGAAAACATGTAACAAAGTGGGTGCAAGCCAGTTGTCCTAAAAAAATGACCAAAGACAATAATAGCCAAATATGTTTATCAGTCTCACTCTCCACACTTAGGGAACTTCCATTCTGTGATGAGATACAGCGGCTAAAAAGTTGACAAGGACATCATCTGGGCACTCAAGGAGCTGACAGAAGGGTGACAGGTATACTCCTAAGTGGATAATTGTAGAACAACTTGAGAAGTTCCATAACAGAGGCAAATAAAGAGCCTCCTGACTGGTTATGCAGTTCTAAGCAACTTGCTTGGTCTATTTGTGCTTCAGTTTCCTCATTCATAAAATAGAAACAGTAATTATACTACTTGCTAAGGGTGTTCTGGGGTTGAGATGAGAGAACACACAGACATCCACACACAAAGTCAGCAGTTGGTAAAAGTCAGCTACTACTATTCGGGGAGGCAGAATGAGGATCCTGGACTCAGACTGCCTGGGTTTGAAACTTGATTGTGGGAACCTACTACTTAATTACACTGAGTCTTGGGTTTCTCATCCCAACATGGAGGATGATCCCAGTAAATGCGGCAGAGGCTGCTGTGCAGATTGAAGGAGATCAGCTAAGAGAAGGACTTAGATCAGAGACTGGCACCTACGAATTCGATTCATGTTAGTCATTATCACTATCAAAATGCTTCAAAAGGCAAAAGAAAATAACAAGGAACTCTTCCTGAGAGTGACAGAGAATGTCTGAAGGGGAAGTGGAAGCAACAGGAGGGCTGGTCTGGAATAATGAGCAGGAGAGCTCCACGCAGGGAGGGTGAGAGACAAACGTGGCACACCAGAAACACAGCAGGAGCGAAGGCAGAGAGAATTTAACGATAAGGAGGAGGAGGAGAAGGAGGCCACATAAATAACCTCTAGGTTCTGAGAATTATGAGCCAAGTTCAGAGAGAAATGATAAGCCAGACCACTCTGTGAATGCCTCTGGGGCTGTTGAGCAACTTAAGAGCAGGGCCAGTGTGTGCCCCGTGAGCAAAAGGGAGATAGGTCCCCTGGAAAAACAACATCAAAAGGTGGGAGGAACCAGCGGAGGCAGCCCCAGAAGAAAGCTTAGAGAGGCAGAGCTGATGGCATCAAAAGAGGAGAAGGGAAAGAGTTTCAATAAGAACGGGCTGGTCAACCGTGTCAAACGTTGCATAAATGTCAACTTGGGTGACAAGGAAAAGTGAGACCATTGAACTGGCTGATGAGAAAGATGCTGGTGAGAAACCCTTTTTAATTGCGGTGTTGGCGGAAGCAGACTGTAATGGGTTGAGGAATTAATGAGATGTGAAGACACTAAGTATTGGCTAAGTATAGACTTCTTTCAAGAAGTTTAGTGATTAAAAAAAAAGGTGGGGGGGTGGGCGGGGAGAAACCAGTCTCCTAGAAACCAGAAGATGTGCATTTTTAAATGTCCAAATAAGCAAAATGTACTTTTGGGGAAGGGGGTGAAAATTCCCAAAGCATCAAAAAAAAAACAAAAACAAAACAAAAAAAACCTACAGGAGGAAGAAAGTTGAGACAAAGGACCTCAATACTTGGTTGAAATGGGATTAGGGGATTAGAGTCAAACTGGGGGTAGGGCAGAAAGTTGAAAGCCACACAGAACTTGAAATGACTAGGAAATTAAGATTCAAAAAACGAGGGGGAAAAGGAGAGTAAGGACAATCTAGTGGATTTGCTGAAAGAGCATGAGGCAAGTTTAGAGTGTAGCAGAAGGGATCCCAAGGACATAGCTTTCCCCTGCATCTCTCAGGAGGAGTGGGGGGCAGAGTAGCTTCAGAGAACGGGGTGCTCCTTACTCAGAATTTGGACTCCTGTTTGCGAAATGGTCCTCAGTTCTAAACATGAAGGCCTAAAAAATAAATAAATAAATAAACATGAAGGCCTATGCTGGCAGCGACAGAGGTTTGTCCCTAGGTGGAGTTAGGGTCCCCTTTAGCCAGAGTCAGACTCCAGATTCTCTTGTGGAATATTCACCTGCCTAGAGCACTTGGCCAAGAAGTAGGCCTTTCCTGAACAAGCCGGGGTGAGAAACTGAGCAGAAATTGGTAATGTATCAGAATAACAGAAAGGGCTGGCGGGCAATCTCAACAGTGGAATTTTGGAAGGAAAGAGAATACAAAGAGAATACTGGATTTTTTTTTCCTGGACTATCTAGAAAAATCTGCCTTGGAATGTTTCAGTCAGCTCTTGGATCAGAGGCCAAGTGTTTTTGGAAAATATAATCAGTCACTCTGCTCCATGTGGTTCCCAAGTCCCACATCTGTCGACTGAGGAAGGTTCATTTTAAGTCCCACCAACTCTGCATGTTAGGAAATCGAATGATTCTCCCCTTTGCGTTTCTTTCGTTTTCACAGGAACATGTGTCCCCGGTACAATGCTGATGCCCTATCTTCCTAACCATATTGTTAGCCCCAATTTTGTTTTGGTTTCCTTCTTTTGTCTAAAAGGAGTTAGCAAATGTGTTAAAAGATAAGACAGTTTTAGGACACCCTGGGTGAGGCCAGCTCTTAACCAATCAGAGAGCTTTTATCTGGAAAACACTCCCTCCCCATGTCTGAGCCTCCTGGTTGGAAAAAAACATTTTGATGAAACATTCTGTAAAGAAGAACTGGTTCTTAAGTGAAGGAGTTGGGGGGCTGTTAGACATAATTGCTGATATTCTCCCACCCTAGTGACTTGGGGAGACTAGAAAAGATGAGAATGATTAAGAGGACTTGCAAAGGCAAAGGGGGAAGGGCCAGATTACTCGTAACCACCCAATGTCTCTTTTGTAGGCCAGAGAAATTATTTTTATACCTGGTTTCTATTTCTATTCTGGTTCCTAGGTAGACAGATGTCTCAGGATCTCTCTGA
This sequence comes from Mellivora capensis, assembly GCA_004024625.1. NCBI lineage: Eukaryota > Metazoa > Chordata > Mammalia > Carnivora > Mustelidae > Mellivora > Mellivora capensis. Next base: position 35,211 of record PISX010004855.1, on the reverse strand, counting down.
ATGCTTTCCCGTGCATGTTCTGTGCGTTCAGAATACCTTTCACATCTTGAAAGTAAATGTGGACAAAACTCCTAAGACATGATAACATTTAAAGGTGAGTACATAACTTTTAGAGACGAGGCATTTTTTTTTTTAAGAACATTTCAATCTAGTCTAACAATCTCCTATTTCACTAACTTCCAGAGATAAAGAAACGAAGACTTGGCTTCTGACCAGCCAGCCTCATAACCAGGCAGTAGAAGGCCATAGCTGGGAACCCACCATTTGGCAAATTATATCCGCCTTCCCTGTTTATGGGATGGCTGGTATATGTGTGGATCCCACATGAGACTTGGTGTTTCAAGCCAGAGGGGCACAATGAACCCTCCGGGTTAAAAAGGGTCTGGCAGGGGTTGCCATGTCTCTGTGCCAACCCCCCCAACATCCCTATAAACCACCTGTGCCACTCCCCCATCACCATAGTGACTGGAGTTCTCTTGGATTTCTATCAGCCAGCACTCCTTGCAGGAAACGCTCCCAGGGATAAGATGGGACTCCTTCTAAACCATTGGAGTCACTCTGTTTTTCACTGCCCTTCCAGAAAAAAAAATTCACATTTAACAAGCATTAAAAAAAAAAAAAAAAGGAGGAGGAAGAGGAGAAGAGAGGGGCACCTAAGTGGCTCAGTCAGTTGAGCATCAAACTCTTGACTTCAGCTCTTGTCTTCATCTCAGGGTTGTGAGTTCAAGCTCCACATTGGGTTCCACACCAGGTGCGGTGCCTACTTTAAAAAAAAAAAAAAAAGAAAGAAAAGAGAGAGAGGAAGAAAACAACCTCCAAGAGGGTAGGGCTCTGACATCATCCTGCAGAATTTCCCATTCTGCCCAAGATGCTACTGTTTGTTTTGCCTCCGACTCGCCCGGAGACCTGGAAACCACCAGCAAAACAGCTTGATGACTTAGTTTACTTCTCCTTGAAATATGTGCCTGCTCCCCTGGGTTGTAAAATAAAATGTCCTTGGAGTGTTACGAACTTCCATGTTTGCATCATCTGTTCCCTAGCATTTAAAGTCTGTTGAGCTAATCCAGATGGAGGCATGCAGCAAAATCAGAATTCAAATGAACCAGGTGGACGCGAGTTAGTATCACTGTGTTATGAATGAGGCTGCAGCAAACTGAATCACGTTAGCAAGGAACAGCAGCCTGCACGCACCACCTCTGTGAGAGGCCGCACTTTCTGGTGGAGTTTTTGTCTGTTACTCTTGCTGAGTGAATCCTTAACACAATACACTTGGGAGGCCCGTGTGAGACAAAGCAGGTTTAGGCTTTAATTTTCCTTATATTCTGATTAGGGGAAAGAGTTTGAATCCAGAAGGATGTCATTGAGTGCAAACACAAACCTGGAGCGGGGCCCACTGGGCACGAATCTCAGAGGCTATTAATCTGCAACCTTCAATTTGTAAATATGCAGGAGACTGAGTCAGTAGGAAAAAAAAATAATTTTAAACATCTGTGGTATTCTTTCTGTTCCAGATTAATTACACTGCTTGTTTGTTGACGCTGACCAGAATTTTCAATCTTCTGATGCTATGCATAAAACGTCATAAGTATTTTTCTATGTGTTTATCATTTACTCCCATGAAACTTCATCTCTGCCCCAGTCTGTCTCTCGTAATTTATTTTAGGTCCTAATTTTGTCCTTTTGCTCACCTGCCCTAGACTTCATTTTCCTTTTACTCCGAGCAATATGCAACTCTTTTTCAGCAAGTATTTATTATTACTTTGAAGAGATACCTTGTTAATACACAGTCCCACACACATACACATCATTCAATCAAAATGATGATACACGTGAAAATCCAAACATGCTGTTTAATCATTTAGAGAGGCTGATAATCATTTTCAATCAGCTAGGTTTGCTCTGCCAGTTCAAAGAATTATTAATGAGAGCCAAATTTGTTAATAGACTGTGAGCAGCCCTTTTTTGTGAGTGGGGAAGATGTCAGGAAGGTCATTCAAGAAGTTACTATCCAGCCCTTAGGTCATAAGCTCATGAAGCCTATCCTTTCCTTCTGAGTTTCGAAGAGCCCAACAGCTACTCTCCATCCTGTGATCCGTGAAGGTACCATGCCTGAGTTGAATCACTGGCACCTCTAAGTAGAGGAGAATCACAAAGATTTTTGTTGTTTTTTTTCCTAAAATAGCCCAATTTGGAAATGAGAAATGGGCAGGTCTTTTGCAACGTGTAAAGCAGCCATAACCCTCACCTCCCACTCCAGTCTGCCCTGAGAGTCATTGTCCCTTCTCTTTCCCCTCCCCCACAACCAATGTCCTGTGTCTTCTCTGGCCCCAGGAAGACCAGAGAGCCCCTATTTGGGGACGCAAGCTCCCTTACCTCACTCTTGGCCCCAAGAGCTTCTCTTCAAACTCCAGCCAGCTCCCATGATCTTCCTTTCCTCTTGTCCAAAAACTCAAGGTCTTGGCCAGCTTTGGGTTTCTTTTTAACCCTGCTGTGATCTACTCCATTCCCTGGAGTTTTCTCTTTCCAGGCCAAGGCACACAGCAGCTCACTTCTTTCCTCCGGCTAATGATAATCACACAGCTCTTTTTGTTTTGTGGGTTCTACTGAGAATCACCAAGGAGAAAAAGAGAAACAAAAGAACCCACATGGAAGAAATGTGATGATATAGGAACCTTTATTGATCCCTCCCTACCTGTTGAGCACTGTCTTCTAGAATCTAATAGTTATAGTTTCTGGGCTATGCTTCTGGGATGGGCTTGGAAGCCCCACTGGCCATCTACTTCCCTTGGCAAATAGTTCACTAACCTCTCCTCTCAGCAAGGAGGGCAAAATGAAAAGCAGATAGTGTTCCCTCCTTAGGTAGTTTTTCTTCCTCTCCAGCTCTTCTGATGGATAGCATATGCATCCTTGGTCTCCTACCCTATAGATACTAAGATCATAACAGAAGCTAAACTAAATTAATGCACACACACACTATAACTCTAATCATGGTGGAATTATTTGACATTGAGACTATTTTGAAAACTTCAGAATATCTCTTCCTTTTCTCATACCCACCCCACCAGATCCCCTCCTACTATTTTGTTTTGACTAAGGAGGGCTTTCAGCTGGATGTTAATAATTTAGCATCTATCTAGGGATGTGCTCATAAACTGGCTCTCTGAAAAGGACAAATACACAAAAAGGCCTGATTCGCAATGTTTGCCCATGGCTGTGATGTAAACACTTCCACCATGGTTCATTTCAAGCTACCAACAATTTAGGAACCGGCTGGTACGAGCTCTTTCAAGCCAGTCAGAATCAGTTCTAGCACACCCCTTATACTTCTAGGCTCTCCTCTGCTCAAAGCTTGCCCTGTGCTTCATCTCCAAAAGACTGCCTTTCATTTGCAAAAGCAATATAATAAGTAAATCCCAGCAGAATGTGAATGGCTGAATGAAAACTCTTCATGTTTCTTCTCTGCCGGGGCCTTGGGACTCATCATGTAGGGCTTCTGGAAGAGGTCCTCAACCAATGGGTGAAATCCACCGTCAGCAATGGTACGGCCTCTAGGCAAAAGGTGCCTCCCCTCCGTGGCAGCACAGGGAGAGACAGAGGAATGCCAGGATGAGCTCAAGGAGCTTAGGAACAGGGACTCCTAAACCAGAATGCCAAGGTTTGGGATATTGGGCAAGTCACCTGACCTCTCTGTGCCTTCATTCTTCATTTGGAAAATGATGATAGTAATACTGTATTTCATGGAAACTGAGCCATCATCTATTGTGAAACACACCATTATTTTATGTTCCATTAAGAAATTTTAAAATGCTGCCAATTAAGCTATGACATGCCATTAAAAGTAAGACGCATCCCAATTTCACAGATGCTAAGATGCGAGAGGTAAATCTGTTTTAGAGCCGATGGATGATGGTAATATCTTCCTCATAGGGTTCTTGGGAAGATTAAATGAGCTGCTGTATGGTTAGAATAGGGTCTGGCACATTGTAAGAACGATGACTTCGCGATTATAGAATTTGCTATTATAGGATCATTATTATTGCAAAGAGACTAAGGAAAATAAAAAAGATGCAAAATATCTGACTCCAACATTAACACTTCAAATTTCCTCGCAAGACAAAGTAGAAGCTAAAGTGGTTCTAAACTTGCATTTTTCAAGCTATTTTTCTTATAACCACATGGGCCTCAAGAACAAGAGAAAAAGAATGAGGGATAAGGTAAGGGTGGGGTGAAAGCCAAGCAAGAGAAATTCTCAGTCCCCACAGGCAAAACTCAACCAAAGCAGCTCCATTTTTTATCAGCTGAATGGATTGGAGCTGGATATAAGGTTTCATTTTCATTGTATTCCTGGGCTTAAACATACATAGGTGTGTCTAGCCTAGCCGGCCTACAAAGCACTTGCCCACGGTAGGTTGCAACCTTGGCAGCTGCACAGGGATGACCTTCCACAATCATAAGCTAATTCGCTCTGGGACTCGCAGATTCCTGAGTCCAGAAAGTGCCCCTGGTGGTGGGCAGGCAGGACCCACCCTAGTCCCTTCTCTCCAGCCGCCGCGCTGGCTCCGGGTCCCGGCAGTGCCCTTCACCCGCCCACCGTGCCACGGCCATCACCACGCACATTCCTGTCTGCACTGGAACTGTTTAAATGTCCCAGTCCAGGAAGCAAGGACCGTAGCGAGAAATTTAAATACAGTAGCAAAGTTTATACCCTAAACGTCTCCCTAGTGGTTCCCTTAGCAACAGCTCTTACGTTTTAGGGCTCACCTTGGCTACAGGCTCTTTAGCAATTGTTTGTCAGACCGATTTCCAAAACAGCACATGTCCCACTCAGAGCCCAACTATCTAAGCAGGAGTTGGAGTGGAAAACACAACACAATTTTGAACAAAAGTTTAAAATCTCCTTAAAAGTACTCATAGCCTCCCTGGAGATCCAGGTCTATATATATATATATATACAAACACACACACACATACATATATAAATATATATATATATATATATATATATATATATATATATATACACACACATGAAAACTAAGTGGGGACAAAGAATGACCAAAGCTGCCATACTGTGATTCCAGCTACCTAACTAATATACGTAGACACGAAGAACAGTATCTGAAAATGAAAAGGGCCATTTCAAGGCATTATAAAAGCAGATCAAAGAATTATTTTATATTCTTGTTGAATATTGTTGGATTTGTTTTTTATTAAAAATGTCAAGGGGTGTCTCAGTGGCTCAGTCAGTTAAGCATCTGACTTCAGTGGGTCCTGATCTCAGGGTTCTAGGATCGAACCACCCCCCCACCCCACCCACTGAGGCCCGCATCAGGCTCCCTGCCCAGCGAGGAGTCTGCTTTTCCCTCTCTCTCTGCCCCTCCGCCTGCCCGTGTGCGCGCTCTCTCTCAAATAAATGAAATCTTTCTTAAAAATGTCAAACACCTCTCATACAGTCATTGAACAAACATTTGTTATAATCATAACTTGTGTTTACCTTGGTTTACTCCACTCCGTCCTCATGTTTTCTATACTTCTCTCATGCCCCCAGTTATTTGAGCCTGTCCATTTCTGTGCCTTGGGTGTATACGCTTGACCTACACCATCAGGCTCTTTGATGGCAAAAGATTATCTATTTTTGCCCCGTACACCATCAATACTTCCCTCTCATGGATAGTGTAATACTTGAGTTACATAAAATCAAGGGTACAAGGTCAGCTAACATACCAGATGAATTACAGAAAAAGCTCTTCATGCTTTCCCCCGAGTAGGGTTGGTGATCCCCAAGAGAGTATAGAGAGCACCTGAAACTCCCGAGCCACTGTTTGAAAAGGGATGCCGGTACCTGTTTAGGGTGAGGACAGTGGACCAATCAAAGTTCAATTAGAGAAACAAATCTACCATGAACAATACAGAATAGGGATTTATGAGAGGGGCTAAACTTTACACGTATGGGAGCTGCTGGAAAAGTACATGTATACAAGTTGCTTCTGTGGCTGGTGTTGGGCATAAGGTTGTCTTGGGCCTGGACCAGCAGTCAGGAAGGAGAACACATGATGTATGGGAGAGGAAGGACAAATTAGAACCTGAGATGATCAGCTGGAACCTACCAGGACAAACTGGAACTCACATCTATCTCTCTTCATCCTCAGTATCAGCAAAGAGGTGATCTGCACTGTGAAGCCAAGGCAATGTACCACACGGAGGGCATGTCCATCCAGCTAGTGGCTCTTGCTGGAGGAGCTGGGGCCTTGGGTGGTCCACAAGGTGAGAAAGCAGATTAGCACCCACACAAAAGACCTGTTATTGTGCTTGGAGTTCCAGCCACTCCCCTACCTGCCCACCCCCTGTGAGTTGCTTCACTTGTGCCCTTCTTTAAATATATCTTGTGCTCAGTAGTAACCTGGAGCCATACAGGGAAAGGGACGATGGGAAACATCATTCTGATGGAGCGACTAAACAAAACCACACGACAGACCTCCCACTTCCCTCTCTAGAATGAGTTCGTAAAAACGACTATAACAATTCTAAATTCAATTTAATGCTAGGCGTGGTGCCCAATCTGGAGGCCCTGTTATTTCCAGAAGAATCACTTAGAGGTCTCATTCTCGTGCCTAAATTTAGGAAAGGAAAAGTCAGTGCAATGGAAGAACCTTATAGAAAAGGAATGAAATTAAAGTATACAGATCGGGAACTATTTGAAATTATACTAATGTTCGTGTCTTCTGTTGCATAAAAAGCAACCACAATTGCCCCCCTTATCTGCAAGCGATACCTTCCATGAACCCCCAACCTTATATATACTAAGTCTTTTCCTATACATACATACATACTTATGCTAAGGGTTGACTTACAAATTAGGCACAGTAAGAGATTAACAACAATATTACCACAGACCAATTATAATAATACACTATAATAAAAGTTAGGTGAATATGGTCTCTCTCCCTCTAAATATTTTATTGTACTGTATTTAGCCTTCCTGTAATGATGAGAGATGCTAAAGTGCCTACGTGAGGAGATGAGAGGCGAATAGCGCAGGCACCATGACATAGTGTCAGGCTACCACTGACTTTCTACCATTATGTCAGAAGGAGGACCACCTGCTTCTTGATGGAGGTTGACTACGAGGGACTGAATGAAACCCTGGGTGCCTGAAACCACAGAAAGCAACCAGGGATAAGGGAGAAACTATTGTACCAATAATGCATTAAAGAATTTTCCAAATGCCTTACTTGTCTCGGGCCCCCTCCAAAAGAAAAAAAAGCACACACAGAGAATGGGGGGGGGGGGGGGGAAGAGGAGGTTGATCTTTGAATGAAAAAGCCATTCATGCATTCGTTACAAAAAGGTTGACCAAACAGGGGAGTTCCTAACTAGTTCCTCCCCTGGGCTGGACCTGTGCCAATCCAGGGTCCTCCTTGAGGACGCCTTAAGGGAGGACCGGGATGAGGGTCAGAATCAGTTCTCAACATGTTTGAACGGACAGCTGCTGTCCATCAGCCTGTCCATGCACCTGAGCAAAGTGCTGGCCCCTGGCCCTAAACCGGGCATGGCCAAGGGCAGGTGTGGCCAACCGACACAAGGAGCATACTCTCGGAGATAAGACAGAAGCCCACTACCAGAGTGCTAGCGGAGCCCTTTAGATTAAAAATTATGTGCAAACATTCATCACAAAGGGCACCCAACTAAAAGCAGCAGCAGCAGCAGCATTGTCGTCATTGTCATGACCACTAGTACAATCACGATCTGCGAGTAGCAGCACATTTGTCCTACCCAGACGTGAAGTCCAGCCAGCTCTCCATGCCGGCTAAAGCAACTACAGGTCATAGACCCAATCAATAGAGGCTGAGCCATTGGATGAGGGCCAGAAAATTCTCTACTTGTATTTTTTCCGCTTGGTAGAATAAGTACACTGCGCTGCGTTGGTAAAGACGGTGCTGTGCCTCTTCCCTTTCCAAAAGGTGGACTGGATGGACATCACTATTTTGGAAACATGACATTTTTCACATTCATGAGTTGGGTTGGGTTTTGTTTTGCTGGGGTTGTTTCCCGTATAATGATTATTCGCATACACCTGACTAACCACCTGTCAAATTAAAAGTCAAGGGCATCCTATCAGGAACTCTGAGGATGTATTTTTCTCCACCAGGGAGCCCTCACCAGGAATGACCTGCTGGAACCAGCTGGATGGCCGAACCTGATTGCAGGCTCACTCTTGCCCCCCACGTCCTTCCTACCACTCCCAAGAGTCGAGGCTGATTCCTGGGAAGTCTGATTCCATGGGCTGGGGATTTAGTTGAAGTCAGTTGAGAAGACGGCGTCATCTCTCTCCCATTTGAATGCCATGTAACACCCGTCCTAAGAGTTTCTGTAAGGTTTATTTGGCTATCTCTGTTTTTATTCTAAAATAGCTAGCCAGGGTCCAAAATGCTGTGGATCACACATTATCCTACGCAAGTTAATTGGTAATGCCAAAAATGTGCCTAAAAATTGATTTTTTAAAAACCAGGCATTAAAGAAATATAATCAAGTGAAAGCAGCTGTATTGAAACATTCCTATAAACTCCAAGCCAGCACATTTGGTTTCTTAGTTATTCTTCCACGGCAAACCAGCAGGTATTAAATGTGGGTATGGTAAATGGTAACAATTCTTCAAGTTAAGTGAAACTCCTGTCATTTCAATATTTCACTAACCTACAAGCAGCTGACTTTAAATTCACCTCATTTTTATTAATGATTGTGGTGATATATAAAATGATGATCATCAGTATAAAATAGATACATTTGCCTCATCAGTATTTTATACATTTATTTATTCATTTTATAAACTATAAGTACCCACCTAGAAGCATTTCCTGCTATGCTTCACTAGAGAATAAAAATTCTGTTTTTGAAAAATTGTATTTGTTTATTGGTCCTTTCCTCTGGTCTCCTAGTCCTCTGACAAAAAAAAAAAAAAATTATCCTCAGTAATAAAACATAAATATTCAGAGCTTGAAAACACATGACAATGAAGCAATGATCACATTTATACTTGTTAAATATAATAAATAAATATAATAAAAAATGTAATGCATGCCATCACTAAGAATTCACAATATGCCAGGAGCTGTGCTAAGCACATTATGTCTGTTACGTCTTTCAATCCTCCTAACACTCCTCTATGTAAGTGCTATTGGTAGTAGACCCATTTCATGCATGAGTAACATAAGATATAGGGGAAGAGAAATATTCAAGGCTACCCCGATTGTAAGTGGTACTTCTGGGATTTCAGCCACAGTTCTGATTCCAGAGACTGAGCTCTTGGCACCCCAGCTACGCTAGTGATAAATGAGTGATCTTAACTCGTTATGGATCACTCTGAGATTGTGATTAAAGTTACGGAAACCCCCCCTCAGAAAAGTGCATCTCTCTCTCTCTCTCTCTCTCTCTCTCGCACACGCACACACACATACACACTCACCTGCTGCATACCATTTAGAGGATGTCTAGACCTCCTTGAAGACCATCCAGAGTTTCCTTGGAGTCCATAAGCCCCAGACTGTAGAACTCTAATTTCAGCATTTCCTTCAGCGTCAGTGTGTGGGGAATTGGTCGTTGCCTGTTTGAGGAGCCCTCAAATGAAAATATTACCTGAGTGTGGAGAAGGAGTGACCTGGATCCTCAGACTCCCAAATGCCTACCAATGGCCAGAGCAAAGAATTAAGATGAGAATAGAGTGGACAAGGAGAGAAAGACCACGGGGGTCAAATCCACGTGTCAGAAATAAGGAGTCCTGCCTTGAGGGTGTCTGTGTCAGGTTCTTCTAGGTCCCCCAAATATAGATGAGGGAGGAATGAATGGTTGTTGTAAGGATACACCCTAGAAAAAGAACCTCACAGAAGTAAGAACAGGTACTGTGGTAGGGCCAGAACTTTCTGAGCATGAAGTTGGGCCAGAAGACTGTACAGGTCCCACACAGCCATCCAGATGCCAGCAGTAGGAGCATGTGGGTTTGACCCCCATGGTCTTCCCTTGTCCACTCCATTCTCGTCTTTCTGACCTGCTTGTTCTTTACTCCAGATCACTACCTCATCCCTCAGAAATGCGTAGGTATAAGTAAAACCTCTTGGTTTTTGCAAACTCCAGTTTCTGCCTCCTTGTAACTTCAGGTTACCCTGATACCCCACAGTTCTGACCTGACTTCAGCACTTCTTTCTCTTGTCTTTTTTCAGCTCCTGTTTCCACCACCAGAATGAACAGGGTCAGGTGCCTTATTCTTTCAGTATTTCCCAGTTCAAGAGCATGATGGCAGCTCATGGTTTCGCACTACGTCATGCCACAGGTTTTTAACGAGTCTTCAATTTGGCTGGGATTGTGACACATGCCACCTTAAGCCTGCCAGCTGCAGCTGGTTGCAGAGAGGGTAGGGGACTCCTCTGTGGGTCTGGACACGTCCCTGCCAGGGGTGCGTTCTTCATTAGAAGATATGAAGTAGGGAATTTCCTGTCGACATCCAGGGACAAACTATAGGGCAGACCCTCCGGACAGGCTACCGTGGGAGACGCCAGGACAACCTCCCACCCTTCACACTGGATCCATCTACTACTGGGGAAAAACATCTGCATCTGACGTCAGCCCGGGCTGCGCCTCAGCTGTGCACCCTCCAGGATCCCTGAGTCAAGAGATCTCTGTGTCCCACTTCAGGACACATCCTACTGGTTGCTCACTGAGCTTTTGAAGGAGGAAGTGGCTTAGGGGCACTGTGACACATGCAGTACAATAGAGTGACAGAGGTAGACAGGAAACATCATCTAACCTACCCACGCATTTGGTGCAGCGGGAGGCCAAGCCTGCGAGGAGCTACGTGCACGGAGAGGAGGAGAGACATACAGAGAGTTGGCGGCAGGGCCCCAATTCCCAGCCCACTTCTCCCCTTATCGCACCTGTCCAGTCAGCCACGTTGACTCTTCATTCCCTTGCTGTCATTGAACACTACCGTTCTTTAGCAAAACAGAAAAATAGAAAGGCCTGTAAAATGTCTCATGCTATAAAGATTCCATTCCAACTTATATACATTGATAGGGTCTCTGTGACCATAAATATATGATTTATGGGAAATAATCCTAGATCGGAAGACTCACACCATCACTCAGACACGGGAGTTAGCCTCCATTTCTTATTCTGAGCTCTAGCTATTCACTATGCACTCATCATTCATCTAGAAAACATTAACGGGGTGTCCAGTATTTTGGGGGCTCTGAGTGTAAAATCCTGTAGAACAATTGTTTTGTTCCTCAAAGACCTTTTACACTCTAGGAGGGCAATGTAAGAGGCCTACCGCACCCAAGGGGTTATGGAGGCAAAGGTGGAGGGGAGCAGTAAACTCGTGGCTGGAAGGGGGTCGGGAAAGCTTGCCAGATGGACAGTTGAAATGTGAGGGCTCAGGGAGAGGAGCGATGAGCCAAGCAGGGCAGGGGGCTGGGCAGGCAGATAAGGGAGAGCATTGTGTATTTGGGGAAGGCACATGGTATGGCCAAAGCAGAGCCCCAGGGGAAGTCGGAGTGGGAATGGCAACAGATGAGATGCGCAAGTATGTAGGGCCTAGTAACAATGAACTTCAAAGGCCATTCTCCCTGTTTACCTATTGACCTTGAGTTACATAGCCAGATTCTGGTTTTACAACAGTTACTGTAATGGCCACATGGAAAATGTGCACCAGGAGCTGAAGACTAGAAGAATGGAAACAGGTTAGGAGCCTGTTGCCATAATTTAGGAGAGCGATGATGGTCTTCTGGCTTATGGCAGTGGCAATGCGACCAGAGAGAAGTGGGCATATTCTAGAGATTTTTAAAAGATATTATTTAAAGGGCATGGAGATTGATTGTACGCCACAGGAAGCAAGGCTGTGTGGGGAGGGAAAAGGGAAGAGAATGCAGCACGTTCCTGACCTGGGTCGGGGAATGGGCACTAGGAGTTTTGATCTGGGACATTTGCATAAGGTTCTGATGAAACAGCCAAGCACGACGTTCTGGTGGAAAACTGGACAGGAGATCCCGAGTTCAGCAGAGAGGATGGCTGGAAATACAATCATATATGGGTGAGTGGTGCTCAAAACAAAGAGTTCCCCCAGAAGCTTTTTCCAACTGTACTCACCATCCCCTTGAAATTCTCCCATGCCATTCCTCCCCAGCCCCAACCCCAGAAGGGCTCTCCACTCCCAATTCTTGAGCTCTCCACTCTCAATTCAAGAGTAGAGTAAATCATTAGCGTCGATGTATAAAGTGAAGGAGAAGACAACAGGAGACAGCACCATTAGAGACACTGACATTTATGGGATGGGTTAAAGGAAAAGAGCAGTGACAGAACCTGAGGGGCATCCAGGGTGATGGACGGGAAACGATGAGTGCCAAATCTCCCAGAAGTCGGAAGAGGAGAGGATGTCACAAAGAAAAGATGTGGCCAATTGTGTCAAACATGGTAGAGAGGTGATTGTGAAATAGACCCCAGAAGTGTTAACACTTTCTGCAGTGCCCCCAGAGCTGTGACAAGGACCACATAAGCATAAATATATGCAGGTACTTCCTACAGTATAAAATCGTATACAACATAAGCAGTTATTATTACAACATAAGACTCACTCAGTTCCCACTGACTCCAGGCGTCCCTCCCTAGACCCTGAGGGCCCTGCTCCCGGGGTTCCCTCAACACCAAGTTTAGCTGGCCTGCACCCAGGGCAGGAGCTTTGTTTGGTTGGCCTGCACTGGGCACTAGAGGAGTGCCCAGCCTCCAGGAGACAGGGAACACGTGCTTGCAGAACGAATGGATGGTTAGGATTGCATCACTGCCTTCCATGATTCTCTTCAGCATAAACAGATCCCAGTTCACACTGCCTTTTTTTTTTTTTTCCAAAAATAGAATCTTATGTGCTTATTCCTTTTTCCTGGCATCTCCTGGTTTCTGTTTTATTCTATGCCCTCACAGTTTAGTTTAAAAAAAAAAAATCAGATCCTTATAAAAATTATTTCTAATAGAAAAAAAATTATTTCCTACAGAAAAAATGATACCTAAAACATTATTTCCTCCCTCTTACAACTTCCGTTCTGCTGGGTGCCTTGTATCTCTCGAGAACCCGTGTTTGTTGTCTGATCTCCAGCATGTTCATATCCAAATCAATCTGAACTAATTTTGCAAGTAAAATATTTTGAACTCACCCAAAGTGCTTTCCTAAATTCTAAACATTTAACATCTGCTTGGCTGGACTCAGTTCCTAGTCTTTTTAGTCTACTTCAATCTACCAATTTGACTTGTCATAATTTATCATTTCAAAATCTCTATTATTTATTGCCCTTGATTACATTATCGCAGGTGTTCTGTACTATTTACGTTTCCCTCAATTTTCCTGATATTCTCTTGTGAAATCCTCATATCTAATTTACCAGGGGCTCATTTCTACTCTCTCTCTTTCCAGATTCTGCAAACTTATTTCTGAATCTCCTCCTAGCTCTCATGTGCATTTTTAAGGATGATAAACTCAAGAAGTTTATCTTCCAGACTTGCAGATTTTCAGGGCATTTCCATTTCGGAGACCTACTTTTTATGAGCAGATATTTTTACAAGGTGGTTCTACTACTCATCTATTCTTGATTCTCCAGTGCTTACTCAGTTTTTCAAGGGCTGAAGATGAGCCTCCCAGACTCAGCGAGTGTTCCCCTCCCCCCACCATGCTCCTAGCTCCTGAGCTCAGGGCTGAAGCACACAGGCCTTCCTCTTCCTCCTTTCGAACCCTGCAGGGAGCTGTGAAGAAAGGGCCCCACCCTGCAACCTTTGGTCGGAGCCATCCACTGCTCTCAGCCTCACCACCTACCCCTTTGAACCCCAGGATAATAGCAGATAGGGAAGGAGCACCCAGCGGTTGCCTAGCAAGTATCATAGTAACGCGAGGGAGTTTAAGAGACGCTCCTGGGCTTTGGTGTCCACCCCACAACCTACAAACACGGAATGGGTTTCTTCTCTCTTCCTGCAGACATGGAATTCAAGGCAGAAGAAAGATCTAAACAGCAGAGCTGCACAAGCCTTGTCCAGATGATGTCTGGGTACCTGGAACTGCACCCCAGCCCCAGCTCAGGATTTATTAAATACCAAAAGCACAATGCATCCATATAGGCAGACAGATCCATACCCATTGGAAGTCTCAGGAGCAGGCAGCTCAGGACCAACCCTCTTCCGTGTTAGGAATTTATTCACCCCCAGGTCTTCTGATGTCCCTATCTGTTGATGCCATGCTCACAGGAGAGAGAAGCTTGCTTACCGGGCTTGGGTCAAGAATTTCGAGACCAGTCATCGAACTGTCAGGAGCAAAGGGTTAATATAGACATGGACATTGGGGAAGTTACTACGGACCACAGAACCAAACCAATCTGTATGTATTACGTCTTAAAACATCAGCTCTTACTTAGAGAAAATATTGTTGCTCACCCTCCCACATCTCTGCCAAAGGGTTTCAGTCCTCCCAACTGATGGGTTTTTCTCTAGCAGACCTCTTCAACAGCCTCGTCCTTGATCAGCAGTGGAAATAAAAACTTTTGGCCTGCTTCACTTCTTTCAGTCTTTGGGAAACCAAAGAAAAAGAACAACTTGGAAAAGCCGTCAGTTAAAATTTTGGTATGCAAGTAAGATAAGATATGCAACATCCTGAAGCCTCATTTTGGTTATTTGCAAAGTGGAAATAATGGGCTCTGTCTCTTAGAGTTGTAGTGACGCCTGAATGATACACATAAGGTAAAGCACAAAGCGTCTTGCCTAGAAAGAGCTCAGTAAACAGGAGCTGTAATCATGTATGCACGTATATATGTTATCTTTCCTTAAGATGTATTGCTTTGCCAGGAAATACACCAACAGGATCACCCTAACCTCGACGAGTTTCCAGTGAACCCACATTCCTTCATACCAGGAATTAGATCATTCATATACGCAGCAACCATAGGTCCCTGAGTGTTATTTAAGTATCTTATCTGTTGGAACCTTGATTCCACCTATCACTCTGGGTTCTTCAGCTCTCTCATGCCTCCTGTTGTACCCCATTCTATGGGGTACCCAAAGGTCTTCTTTGCCTGGTACCCAAAAGTCCCTAATGCGTAAGCAATTTATTTGTGCCTATATCTTATCAGAAGGCATTCTACCAACCTAAGGGAAACTACCCATGTGGCAGAGGCACTCTGACAGTGGAAAATTACTGATCCACACTGAACTATATAAAAATCCATTCGTAAAAATCCTAAGAAGAGCAAACACTTCGCCTGGCAAGTTCTCCAGCAGGGTCCTTGGCCGGCAGGAACAACCACCCTCGCTAGGCACCAACCAAAAGGCCAGCCCTGAGCGGTGACAAATCTGGAATTCTCTGGCAGATGCCAGTCCAGGGCTGGCTGCACAAAGAGGACCCTTCTTACTAACTCAGCACTGACTCTGAACACACTGAGAATTAGTTTTGGCTGTGAAGGAAAAGCCAATGTGGAAAATATAATCTGATGGACAGGACTTGAAATGAAAGACACAATACAGCCCAAGGTTCCCAGGCCTAAACTCTTACAGGGCAGAAGTGTAAACACTTTTTGGAAGCTAAGACCTGGACACAATATGATACCACAGCAAAAACCCAAAAAGTAGCAAGGGGGTTGAAGACTGAAAGACTAACTCTTATTTTCACACTGTGAATCACCGGGCTCTAAAAAGAGAGGAAAAGGTGTATCAGGCAGCATTGACCTTGCCTTGCCTGTGCTGAAAAACTCTCCTACTGCCTGCAGGGCTCTCGCACAAAAAAATGACTAAGACAAGTCCTGGCTTTGGAGGTGTTTGTACCTGGTGGGGGAGGCTGGCAGGTAACTAAAATACGAGCCTTACTGTGGAAAGCGACAAAAGCTGAATAAAAGCAAAAGGCAGCAGGAGCAGAGATCTCTAATCTACAGGGGGACGTGAGGGTCCACCCAGAAGAGGGATCAGCCCATCCGGGTCTTGGAAAGACTGCAGGACTTGGGAGGGGTTCTCTAGGCAGAGAGAGCAGTTGCGCAGAGGCAGCTTAGAGGGGGAAGGACAGGGCGTGGCGAGGAACTGGGCTACATCTGCCCATGGCAGTGCCCAGACAAGTGGGGGTGAGGGACTGGGAATGGACTGAACATCCAGGAAGATTGGCCTTGGCTCCCTGGGCCTTTGGAACATTTCAGATCTGCTTTTAAAAGGAAAGTCTCTGCCATGGATGTCAAGAAGGAACGGGAATCAGGCAGAGAGTTGAAACCTGTATCTTTGCCTCTGTGTGTGTGTGTGTGTGTGTGTGTGTGTGTGTGTGTGTGTTTTGTTGCTGTTGTTTCTGCTCTTTGGAAAAGCAATCACAAATGCAAATTGACAATTGTCTGGTCATTACAGGCAGCAGGCACCTGTTCCTGAACGTGCATTTACTCTCCACAGCAGGGATTCCCCACCGTAGGGATCACCCTTAGGGGCCACAGCTGGCATCTTGTTGCCAAGGGTGCCCTGAAGGCTTTCCCCACCTCCAGGCCGAGGTGGCTCATGCTGTCTGCTGTATCTAGGTCACGGAGCATGGAGTAGAGGATGGCCCTCTGATGCGATGAAAAAAAGGTGGTGTGAGAAAGGTGATGCAAACAGAAATCCTTCTACTGCTTTGTAGGCCCTATCACAGCAGATCAGCTTCCATCTAGACACTTGCTCTCCTGTGTGCTCCCGGCGCCCGGAAGGCTGACCTTCACTGTGAAGGGCTCGTTATTACCACTGCAAGAGCACAAGTCCCCACAATCATGTTTGATTTTTGTCTCTGTTTTGGTTTGGTTTACTGGGTTTCCTCAGTGAATTCCAGATGCAAATAGAATTAAAGGAATAATTCTAAAGGGATGTTACTAAGAACTGAGTTTTTCATACGTATCATAAAAACACAATCCCATGCCTTGTTGCTAAAATGGAAATTTTGATGACAATTTAAACATGAAATATCCAACAGAGACAAACCATAATTATTTATAAAAGGCTCTATCAAGAAATTATTTACTTCTTTAGGCAATTTCCTCTTTGCTTGTGATTTAAGTCCTAAGAGTATATGCATCTAGTTACTCACGCAAAGTTAATGGAGCTGTTTCTCATTATGTTTCTGATAGTACAGCATGTTGAATCTGACTCCCATCTTACTTTTCCTAATGATTTGTCAGCTTTCCTCACCTGTGTTTTATTTCTTGCAGAGCCTTTTCTCATTTCATAAGGAAGGCAATGTGTGGAGCGTTCCATGTGCTTGGAGATGTTCTCTAATGCTGGAGGCCTTGTTCTGAAGCAGGTGCCGACCCTTCAGTTTATAAGGATAAGATGACCAGTTTGTAACTGTCTCCTGTAGAAACTCTCTTCCGGGGCTACCAAATACTATCCTCTGCACCTGATTCAAAGAGGCAGGATCTCGGTGGGACCTGTTGTACTTTCCCAAAGTGTCCCTAGTCATCTAACCACGTCTTTGTCTCCTCAGTGTGGAAGTCATCATGCTCTTCCCAGCCATCAGTTAAGAAAAGAAGCAACCGACTATAGGTTGAGTCCTTGGCCAGAAACTGGCTCCTATGGTGGTGACGGTGAGGAAAGTTCCGGCACAGTACTTCAGACTGACGTGAGATTTATGAGAGATGAAGCCATGAGGGTATGTTCTTTTCCCAGCACACTTTCAAGTTGGATGAACACACCTGATCTCATAATTCCCAAACCAATGGATTGGAAAAGGCAAACAGTCCCACTGCAATACTGAAACTGATCATCCCTGGTGTCCTCTTCAGCTGCTGCTTAAGATGAGAGTATCTTGGAACCAACACAGTGGTAAAGAGAATACGTCTTCCACCAACCACATGTGGGGAGCAGACAGATCCACCACAAACTATTCCTACTGCATGGAGTCCTAATGGAGAGATAAACCCGTCACATAAAAACTTCACTCCCAAGAAAGCTTTATTATCCAACGGAGGGGAAAAGGGTGGAAAACGGAGATGAAAACTAACATTTTCTGAGCATTTCTATCTAAATGCCAGGTGCTTTCTCTGTTATCCTTTTTAATCCCTAAGAAAAAAAAAACTTATAAGAGGCCCTTATCCCATTTTATAGAAAAAGAAACTAAACTTCAGAGAAGTGATCTAAATAGGCCAAAGTCACACAACTCCTAAAATGTCATGTCAGGTTCAAAATCCTACACTTATGTCAAAGTCCATCTTCCCTTCAAGGAGCCACACTGCCTAATTTTAACTTGTTGCAAGTCATTTGGTATTGGGCGTATATTCTAAGGAAGAGAAGATGGTGGTAAAATCATGGAGCGAGAAATGCCCCAGTCTTTCACATTACCGGTGAGACCAGTATTCCAGATTATAGAGGATAAGCTACAAAATAAAAGTCATTTGTAGCTGGTGTTCAGAAACATTACATAATCATATTTTTGCAACAGAAGCAGAAGTAAATTTACTTTCCTTAATATGTTCTAGTTGTACTAACACTGAAATTAGGCCGTAGGTGCTGAACATGTAGCAACTAATGAAAAGGCACCCAAGAGCTTTTATAGAGAACCAATATGGGGACATAGGCTTTGCTGCAGATTCCCATGGTAGGAGAAAAATGTCCCTTGCAGGCTTGGGGACAGGGGGCAGGGAAGGTGGGGGCCAAAGGAAAGGAATTCAGAGATAAAACTTTCAACTTTAGGGACGCGTGGGTGACTCAGTTGTTAGGCATTTGCCTTCAGCTCAGGTCATGATCCCAGAGTCCTGGGATCCAGTCCTGAATTGGGCTCCTTGCTCAGCAGGGAGCCTGCTTCTCCCTCAACCTGCAGCTCTCCCTCCTTATGCTCTCTTTCTCTCTCTTTCTGACAAATATATAAATAAAAATCTTAAAAAAAAAAAACTTTCACCTTTACATCCTGTCAAATTATAGAATCTGAATGTACACAGGCAAACTCCCCAGGAACTTTTGGAAATCATGTCTCTGTGTGTGTGTGTGTGTGTGTGTGTGTGTGTACTCATGCTCGCATTTTCATTCTCCTATCCTGTTTGCACTCTAAAGAAGACTTACCCAGATTGCATCCAAGAGTGGGGCTCATTTCCAGAAGATCGGTTACCGTTGAATCCCAGCAAGTAAGCAACAAGAGCTTGGAGCACAGTTTGCTAATATTCACCAGTTATCATTAGAGTCTGGAGAAGAACAAAAAAAGATTTTGCACTTGACTGAAGTCATGCTGTGGGGAAAAAATCCCCTCGCCCTCATGAGCAGGGTGGGTCACCTGCCCTCCAAGGAAATCTTGTGGCCTCTGAAGATGACCCTGTTATCAAGAACCACAGTGGCAACCATCAAGTACACATTCAAGTACATTTCTTTTTAACTGTCTTTTTCCTAGAATGCCGAATATCCCAACATGTGTGTATCTTCTTAAAGTAATCACCATATTAGACGTTCCCAGTGAAGACCAGTTTTGTTCCCCATATTTATTTGAAGCCAATTGCTTGAAATTGCTAACACTTTTACACTCATGCACACACAAGGGCAAAAAAATATCTACTACAAAAGTCTATGAAGGAATACTGAGAAAAAGGCAAGATGCCAAGCTTTGTAGAGATTTTTTTTAACCTTGGTCTCCTCATCCGTAAAATGGAGGTAATAATACCCTCTGCTGCCCATCTCATGGAGGTATTAAAAGGAAATTTTGGAAAATGTGTCAGTGAGCAATACGAGGCATTTTAACCTGGCTCAGTTCATAAAACTGGCATGACATAGTATGGAATTAGTCCCAAGTGATAGATAGCCATGTCAGCAGTGAAAAAAAATTAAATAAGAAGTTGTCATAAGGAAAAAATACTTAGCGGCATACCAAATGTTGGAGCTAGAGGAAAAGCAAGGGTGGAAGATGAAATAAAACCATCTTTTTTTTTTTTTCCTTTTCTGTTTTGTTTTGTTTTGTTTTGTTTTTTCCTTTTTATCCCTTGGTCCCATCACCCTCTAACATGCTGTGTAACTTCATTCTGATCTTTCCTGGGCACCATCTGTCTCCTGAGCTAGACCTTACGCTCCCCGAGAGCAGGAACACTAGGCAGTCTGTTCACGGATGTGCCCCAAACATCTAGCACAGCACCTGGCACATGACGTCTCAGTCAATATTGTTCAACAAATGAGTGTATAACGGGATCATGAGGCAAAGCACTCAGGGTACCTTCAAGAAAGACTGGAAGTATGGAAGGAAAGTATTTCTTTGGGCCAGTTCCTTAACTGCATTGAAAACCCGATGGCTGCTTTCTTTCAGTCAAGACTTCATGATCATCGAGAAATCTGGGATTGCTCTGGACGTGGCTAGATCTTCAGGAGCTGGGGTTCTGCTTTCTGAATGGTGCCACACCATGCTTCGTTGTGAATCTTTGGAGTGAGAGCACTCCAGTCACACCTCCTTCATGCCACCTACATCTCCTCCCACTGAGCAGCACACCAACATCCCCTCTTTGCTCCTTCAGCTACAGGGACATCCGACTCCCCCATGACTCATCCTCTTCCTTCCCTGGGGACTGTTGATGCTTTTTCCTAAGCAGGGTTCCACCTACTTTTCCTAGAACCGCTGTTTTTTATCTACAGACACTGAGCTGGGGTGCGGGGGGTAGGGAGGTTGCTGTGTGCAAAGCTCCAGACCTCTCAGTGAGGGCAGGGAGCTCTGCCTGCCTCTCCCCTCTGGAGGGGAAGGAGAATGGTCTGCCCCTTCAGCAGGACCCAGCTCTGGGATTTTGCTCTCCTCCAGCCTTGCTGAAGAAGTTTGAGTTCCAAAGCCTTGCTCCTCACCAACGCTTCTGATCTAACTCCTTGAATTTTAGAGCTATTAGAGATCTTAGAGATCAAATTCAACGCTCCCATTTTAGGAGAGAAGAAACTGAGCCCAAAGAGGAAAACTGACCTGGCCAAGATCACACAACCAGCGAATCAGAGGCAGGAAAGCCTTTCCCATCTTAGTCACTCCTGTCCCTGTAGTGCCAGAAATGTCTGCGAAAGTCACTTTCTTCTTAAGAGTGAACCCAGCAGTATTGTCAAAGCAGCAGCAAAAGAATGCATACATTTGTAGGAATGAATCAAATTTTCATAATTTTAGAAATGCCTATATCCAAATAAATAAATAATGCCTACATCCAAATAATTAATTCAAATAAATCTGGTAGTAGCAGTTACTTGATCTATTTTTTTAAATACTCTTCCCCCCCCCAATGTCTTTCCTAGTCCATTGCTTTAAATAACTAATGTATGTGAAATATGGTTTTCATTCACATACTTTGTTGCTATAATCTCAATGCACAATGTAGTCTTGTGAAGTGTGATTAAACTCAAAATTTCTTGATATAATCACTATAACAAATGAGTGTCTACCTCAAGGGATGTGACTAAGTTTTCCAAAATTCTCATTATGGGTTCATAAAGGTAGGTTTGGGAGGGGGAGGGTATAGATGAAATACTGTCATAAACAACTCGAAACAATGTTTTTGCAAAAATAGTTCTGTGAATTGGTGTCATTGAGGCGGTAGGGGTTGCTTCTAAAGTCTGAATTGGCAGGTTAAAGAAGACACAAAAAATGAGAATATTCAGACCATGATATTCTAGGGTTGAAAGTCCATGAAGATATATTACTTAGTCCAACCATTTCAAAGTGTGGATAAGAAAACAAAAGCCCAGAGCAGGGGCTGGCTCACCCAAGGTCAACGAGGTCTGCTGCTTCCCAGTCAGGTTCTCACTTTATCATAGTTTTCACACTGGGTGGAAAAAGAAAGGAGTAATAGGTTAAGACCAGAGAGGAGCATGGAATTTTCAGGAAATGTCATGTATTCCACCCAACCAATAGGGAGGCTCTCAAAGTGTTTATGTCAATTCTATTTAGCTCTGGCAAGAGTAAATGGATCTTTCAGATTCGGGAGGCTAGGGGGGATGGGGAGTGTGAGCAAAGGCGGGGTGAGCGAGCAGGCTTCACTGGAGGCAAATTTATTTCCAGGGATTAAGACAAGGCTAGGGAGAGATTGCCCATGGGAAGGAGTGTGAAGTTTGCCGAAGCCCCTACCAGAGTCCTGAAGTGCTTTCTTGAGAAACTTGCCTCTAAGTCAGGGTTCTAAACCCAGAGGTTTGGGGCCACATCTGTAGACACTTTTGGTTGTCATAGCTGTGGAGGGCTCTGCTACTGGCATCTAGCACACAGAGGTTAGGAATGCTGCAAAACATCCTACAATACACAGACTAGCCCTCCCCCCTACAAAGAAGTACTCGCCTCAAATGTCAAGAGTACCAAGGCTGAGAAGCCTTCTTCTAGCTGCTACTTGTCAATCAGGTTTTTTTTTTTTAAGATTTTATTTATTCATTTGACAGACAGAGATCACAAGTAGGCAGAGAGGCAGGCAGAGAGAGAGGGGGAAGCAGGCTCCCTGCTGAGCAGAGAGCCTGATGTGGGGCTCGATCCCAGGACCCTGGGATAGTGACCAGCACCCAAGGCAGAGGCTTTAACCCACTGAGCCACCCATGCGCCCCTGTCAATCAGTTTTCTGCTCAGATGTGGTATAGCTTCACCAAATCCTCCCTACCAAACCCAAGAAATAAAGTAACAATTCTCAGGACTCATCGCTCTCTCTTCGGATCTTTGGATTTTTAGTCCCCTCCCCACCAACAAAAAATCCAGATGAAGAGGCAAACAGAACAGGAAACAGCAATTTCAATAAAAATACTTAGTGCTGAAAATATACATGTAAGAGAGACTATTTTCCATGCACTTATATTTTCCTTGCCCTTTGTTGTCGTTCCGCCATTCCTGGTAAATTTGTTTTCATTTTAAGTGTTACAAGCATTTATTATGTATTCCAGGCAGGGCTCCCAAGCTGTGACAATTTAAATGAGGGAGATTTTTTTTTCTATAGGGAAAAAAATGATAAAAGTATAAATGGTTTGTTGAAACACTGAAGAAAAGCTTACCTCAGAGAGCAAAATGCTTTTATATGTAGTCTTAATATTAATCCAAAATGAAAATGTCCTTCACTTCAAAAGGGTAAAATTTGGCAGGTGTAAGATATAAAAGGGCAAGGATACGTCCCCTCCACACTTAGAAATGCACATCTCCTGAAAAGGCTTTGAAATAAATAGTATATAAGAACCTACAAGTAGGGGCACCTGGGTGGCTCAGTGGGTTAGGCCTCTGCCTTCGGCTCAGGTCATGATCTTAGGGTCCTGGGATCGAGTCCCGCATCGGGCTCTCTGCTAGGAAGGGAGCCTGCTTCCTCCTCTCTCTCTCTCTCTCTCTGCCTGCCTCTCTGCCTACTTGTGATCTCTCTCTGTCAAATAAATAAAATATTTTTTTAAAAAAACCTACAAGTAATTTTTTAAATGGTTTAAATCTTTTACACATTCAACTCAAAGGAATAGAAGTGCTCACGAAGGCAAAGTGGAAGAGCAGAAGGGACCTTGGATGAAGGATATGCAAACTCGGGGTCTAGTCTAGGGTCATTCATGGTCTCCATGGCCTGGGCAAACTGTACTTCTTGTGTCTCCGTTACTCTACAATTAAATACTACTAATACTAATACTACTAATAACAATAATTGCCTCACAGACTTCATAAGGTTGTTGTAAGGCTTGAAATGCATTTTAATGCAATGAAATGCAAATTAAGTGTAAATGCCAGCATGCAGCGCCCCCACTATCCTCCTCCACCCCCCGCAGGGCACCAGCACCATGGACCCCTCATCAAAATGAGGGGCAGCCACCACGGGGGAGCTTCTGGGGAGGGATCACACCAGATATGACAAAGGAGAGCTTTGGATGGATACTTACTGCGCACTTTAAATTTTCCCTTTTTTTCTTTAAAAAAACATTTTATAAGGTGAGGAATTATTGGAGCAGAGTGAATATGGCCCAAATAAATATCTTTTTTAAAAAAAGATTTTATTTATTTATTTGACAGAGAGGGAACACAAGCCGTGGAAGTAGGAGCAGTAGAAGCAGGCTTCCCGCTGAGCAGGGAGCCCAATGTGGGCCTCCATCCCAGGACTCTGGGATCATGACCTGAGCCCAAGGCAGATGCTTAATGACTGAGCCACCTCTGCATCCCCCAAGTAAATATCTTAATAGAAAAAAGTCCTGACAAGGTGTCCTACCCTTGAAACCACCACACTAAATGTTAACTACCAAAGAGAAAATCTGCTTTCTTGAAACTTCCACCAAGCTGGCAAAGGAGTGAAAGAGCAAGAATTCCAAAGGGGCCAACCAGTGGAATTTATTTACTTTGTAAAGTAGCTCAAAATCTTACTGTTTATGTCACAGCATTAAAGGAGACAGGAATATGTCTTTGGTTTGCAGAGGGGATGACACAAACAGAAAATTAATATTAAGGGAAAAAAAAGAAAAAACAGCACTAGATGAAAAAGTAGCCTATCCAAAAAGGAGGAGAGAACTTTCTGGAACATTTGGAAGTTGTTATTTTGTTTATGAGCCTTCGGTAGGTTTAAGGCTAAATTTTACAGAGGCAACAATATGGTAAATAAAGGAAAACTAGTATATGTAATTTATTTAGGCTCTCAAAGGGCTTTTGACGAAGTGCTACACAAGAGACTGTTAAGGGAACTTGCCAGCCACTGGGCAAGGGGTAAAAGGCTGTCAATCATGAGTTAAAAGTGAGTTAAGATACAGAGGGGGAATGAAAGCACAAATGACCAGCTCCCAACATGGAAAAGAGTTAATAGTGGGGTATCAGCAATTGGTATAAGAGTGGTACCCTTCGGGATATTTATTAACACCCTTGAAAATGAACTAAATAATGAGGAGCTGAAATTTGCCGACTAAACAAAACTATTTTGGATCCCTAAATCTATACAGATGGATGTGAGAAACACAGAATCCAAACTCAGTAATTGGGTAAAACAGTGGCAGATGAAACTCAGAGCAGACAAGTGCAAAGTATTGCATGTTGGAAGTAGCAATTTAAATTACTCATCCACTCGGGTGAGTTCTGAATTAGTTCTAAACTTACAGAGGAATGATTTAGGCTCAAGGAAGACATCTTAATGAAGACGTATGCATGGTGCTCAGTAGGGTTTAAAAAAAAAGAAAGAAAGCAAATGTACTATTAAATTGCAGTAAAACTGAAAGCAAATATGTGCCAATGTCATGATGGAAATCAATGGTGCCCGCTTGCTCTACATTCAGTTAAAATCACCTTGTTTCCAAAGGAAGATGGTAAAAATAGAAAGAAACATCTGATAACACCCAGGAAACCCATTCCAAGCGGTGGGAAAAGACAGGCAGAATCTTGTATGAGAAGTATTTAAATTTATCAATGATTAATAATTTGAATGAAGTGAAGATGAACATAGGGGGCACATAAAGTTTTCCATAAAGGTAAAAACCTATATTAATATATTTGCAACTTAGATTGTAGGGAGACTAGACACTGTCTGTAAATAACATCAAAGATAAGTTTAATTTTCTTCTAATAAGAGATGCTGTGGGCTGGTTAGGGGCCTCAGTTCTGCCTCATGAGATCTAGTCTGTCTACTTAATTCCAGCTGCCATTTGTCATTTGTTCTAAGATGGGAAATAAGTAAACGAATGTATTATAAAGTCTCATAAATATTATTTCAAATGCCATTTGCAAATTATTTACATCTACTGCCAAGCCCAGAAAGAGACACAAAGATCTAATATTGAAATCATGTACCAACGCCAGTAAAATAAAGGCAAGTGTCAGGTAAACACAATAATTAAGTCATTGCATTCACCTTACCCTGAAAGTTCCCGAATACACAAATCATTGCACACTCCTTTTTCCATCTTCCCCGAGAGGCAATTTATCAATGGATCTGACCACCAGGAGCAATAAGACTGCCCACCCCTGTGCCCTTCTCTTCTCCCCAAATGTTTAAGTGAGATTGGCAACTGTGGTTACCAGAAGGTGATCAATCCCCAGGCTTCCAGAGATCAAGCACCTGCTGACGGAGGTCAGAAAGAAATGCTCTCCTGCAATGCTGAGTACTTTATAATTGACCCAGTGCTTGTCGAGAAAATGACATCCTCACCTCAAGCTAAGGATTGCACAATTGGGCAGGTAGGGCAAGGGATGATGGTGGAAACAGTTACCGGCTGAGTCCCTTCCTGCAGCATTTGGACCTTGCCACAGGACCTAGGCAGAGCTACTGGAGTCCTGGCATTTTTTTAGCCTGTATTTACTATGTTGAGGCAATTGATGTGGTACAGAAACTTCAGAAGTATTTTTTCCTTGTTTGTTTTTCTCCCTGAAACCTAATCCCTGAGTACTGTGGTAAACAAAAATAAACGAAGAATGACTAGCAATAAAACATGAGCAAGAACAAACCAAATATTAATGTAAAAATAGCATTAATAGGAGCTAAAAATTGAATTTCGCTACAGAAGAATCACAGCATAGCATGTTCTTTTTTTTAATCTTGCAAGTGGATTGTAATTATTCTGTAAGGGATCAGCTTATCCTTAAGAAATGGTTTTGTTTTTTTTTTCAGACAGGCATTTGAATGCTTAACAAAACATTTCAGATCACATAGATATTTTCCTCTTCAAATATGTACATTCTTTCTAACAGAGGGCATAAGGTAACATTTTCAAAGCAATTCTGGGAAGTATGAAAGGCAGAACAATTTGCTGGGTGTTGGTAGAACACAAGAACATTACATCAAGTGGAAAGTTGCTACCATGGGTCACTCTTTACATAAGTATCTTCACCTCCACGCTCTGTGCCCCAAAGTATCTTGTAAGCTTCTTTGAAAAGGTAAACACACACACACATACACAGGCAGCTTTTGAATTCTTTGCTATTTTTTTTATTACAAAGACTCACCATTTATCTTTGTTCTACCAATGATGACTTGTAGATATCCATATTGCCATCTCCCCCCCTCACTTGACCTTTCCCCAGTCCCTAAAGATGCCAGATTTTGTGAACGTCAGTATCATCCAAACTATTAGACTAAACATACACACCAATGGAGTGGGAGACATATATTCAATCGCTCGATGTTGGTCATCCAAAGGGGCAATTAAAATCCCTGGGAGGGGGGGCACCTGAGGGCTTCAGTGGGTAGAGCGTCCCCCTCTTGATTCTGGAGCAGGTTGTGATTTCAGGGTCATGGGATCAAGCCCTGCATCCGGCTCCACCGTCAGCAGTGAGTCTGCTTGAAAGTCTCTCCCACTCTGCCCCTCTCTCTCTCTATTGCTCTCAAATAAATAAATAAATCTTTAAAAAATAAATAAAATAAAATCCCCGTATGGTGAACAACTCATTCAGGTAGGTGGGTATTACTCATCTGAGACAGTAACTCTCCAGAATACAAACACAAAGGAAAAAGGACTTCCGTAACAGGCAAAACAGATGTCAAAATCCAAGCAATTCCCTTTTAGACGAACCCTTCAGGTTGTTGCTCGAAACCAGTTTGCTTTTTTTGTAAGTTAATTAATGTATTGATTGCATAAAAATATTTTCCCTGGTTTAGATCAGTCTTCTAGTCTATGAATTAAACTTTCATGGTAATGTAACCGCTTTACGGAGATCTGATTCACACAGCATATAGTTCACCCATTTAAAGTATACAATTCAATGCTTTTTAGTACATTCACAGATATGCACAACCATCACCACAATCCATTTTAGAACATTTTCATCACCTCAGAAAGAAATGTCATATCCTTTAGCTACCCTTCCTCTATTCCCTTCCTCCCAACTCTACCTTAGCCCTAAGCAATCACTCATCTACTCTCTGTTTCTATGTTCTGAGCTTTCATTTGAATGGAATCACATATGATCTTTGTGACTGGATTCTTTGTCTTTGCATAACGTTTTTAAGCTTTATCCATATTGTAGCAGGTATCAGGACCACGTTCTTTTTTACAGCCAAATAATATTCCATTGTATGGATATATCACATTTTACTTCTCCATTTGTCAGTTGATGGACATTTAGATTGTTTCTATTTTTTGGCTACTATGAATTAATGCTGTTGTAAACATTCACATACAAGTTTCCATATAGACATATGTTTTCATCTCTCTTGGATATATATCTGGGAATGGAATTGCTGGGTCATATGTATGGGTCTGTGGATCTGTGTTTAATTATTTGCTGAATTGCCAGACTGTTTTCCAAAGCAACCACACCACGTCACATCCCACCAAGCGTGTGAGGGTTCCAGTTACTCCGCGTTTTCATCAACGCTTACAATTG
The DNA here is from genome assembly GCA_004024625.1 of Mellivora capensis. Taxonomy (NCBI): domain Eukaryota; kingdom Metazoa; phylum Chordata; class Mammalia; order Carnivora; family Mustelidae; genus Mellivora; species Mellivora capensis. The sequence goes on along the minus strand of PISX010004855.1, from coordinate 6,971 downwards.
GACTTTAGGACCGCACTAGTAAGTGTGAAATGGCATCTCATTAAGCATTTTGCTTCCATTTCCCTGATGGCTATTGATGTCAAGCATGTTCTCATGTGCTTATTGGCCATTTGTATATCTTCCTCGGAGAAATATCGATTCAGATTCTTTGCCCATTTTTTAAAAATCGGGACCATTTACTTTATGCATTATCTCAACAGTTGGCTTTTCAGCTAACAGATAATGAGAAATAACAAATGATAAGTGAGGAGGAGCTCTTAGAGACAGACACACCAGTTATCTTGATGTAACAAGAGAAGGAAAAAAAATTATAAAAAGCAAACATAAAACCTCAGAAAGCAGAATATTCTCCAGTCCTATAGGATACAAAGGACAGTTTCACTGGGCCCTGGATATATCTTCGTGTTACAATATGGAAAATGACCGAAGTTTACTGTGATTACCTTAAGTTTTCTTCACAGGATCATTTCAAATTCTATCTGGCCCTTTACAAAGGCTGGGAGGTCTATAATATAATTTAGGGCTGTAGCAAAGGGGGATTAACACTTGTTACCAAAAGTGTACTGGTAAATGTTCCACAGCCAGAGCTCCAGGGAGAAGACAAGGTCTGATTTGAACTTCCATAGCTGATTTCAAGCTACCAAAGTGACGTTGACTGGCACAAGAACTTTCTGAAAATTTAGCAATTGGTTCACACGCCAGTGGAAGCCAACTTGGACACACTGCAGCACGATGTGTAACTGATGTAAACTAGAAGCCGTGTTAGTCTCTTTATGTACATCACCTCCTTTACTGCTTTCAAAGATCTTTAAGAAGGAATAAGTGTGAGGTGCCTGGGTGGCTCAGTGAGTTAAAGCCTCTGCCTTTGACTCAGGTCTTGATCCCAGGGTCCTGGGATCGAGCCCCGCATCGGGCTCTCTGCTCGGCAGGGAGCCTGCTTCCTCCTCCTCTCTCTCTTTGCCTACCTCTCTGCCTACTTGTGATCTCTGTCTGTCAAATAAATAAATAAAATCTTTAAAAAAAAAGAGAGAGAGAAGGAATAAGTGTATCCATCTCCCAGATAAAACAAAGCTCAGAAAGACTGTATAACCTTGATCAGGGAGACAGAGCCAAGAAGTCCATTCTGGTCTTTCCAAAGACTGTGTTCTTCCTGGCATACTAAATTGATCCTTCCATTTTTAAGTTAGTCAAGAACAATTCTTAAATTGTTCTGAAGGGGAGTTATGCATTATGCTGAATGTTTACTCCTTTGGAATACCACAAGCCCTGACATCAGTGAGCCAGTGAAGGGTCCTACAAAGGTATTCAGAACCAGAAGCAGCTCAGTGCAGCTTCACTAGAGACAAATGGATGGAGGCCTATGATGTGATAAGGCCAAAAGTCAGACAAGAGTTTGCAAACAAAGCTTCCCCGCACTCCAAACAGTGTAGAAAGTGGCTCTGAGTTATCTGGAGACGGTCTCTTCCAGTTTCACATTGAGCAGGAGCTCCTGCCAAGACAAGCCCTTGCCAGGGGTGGGCATGGGACTCTCACCACATCCATTCTGCATGCCCCTGGTTCACGCATTCCCACATGCAAAGTCAGAGCCTTATGGCAAAATGCAGGAAATGCCATTTCAGCATAAAATGACAAAATCCCCCCAACCTGCACTGTGCATCAAAAACCAAGGTAGCACCTGACCACACTTTTGGGAGGCAGGGTAAATATATCCTGGAACTGAACATCACCAGGATTCTATTCAAATAAAACAAATTCTCCACCTAGGAGCTCATGATCACTACACTTAAAAATTTGTAATTAGACAAATTGCACAGAAGGAATCACTTATGCAATCCATGGCAAGTTTCAACTTCTGTTTCCAGCCAGTATCAAAGAGGTGGGTTGATCCACCACAGGGTAACACGTTCCCTTTGCCCTCCCTGGCACCCGCTGTGGAATATATTACTCCATTATGGAAGTTGCTATTGTGTGCCTATTAGGTAAGTAGGATTTGTAATTCAGCAACCAAGCTTTGGTAATTATCTCTATGCCAGCCAAGGCTCAAACCTCACTGCATACCAATGTCCAAAAGACTTCAGTTCTCTAAACAACCTAAGAAAGATATCAGTCAAGGCCTTGGAAGGTTCACTTTTAACTTATGGCAAGAACATACAGCTATAGCCTCTCGATATCTTCAAGAAGCTGGGAGTACTAATGTACAATACTCTTCATTGTCTTTTCCTCTGCTCTATATTAAAACCTGAATGAACTGGATAAAAAAAATTCAAGCACTTTGCTTTAACCTTTCACCCAACAAAGAATACAATAGACAGTAGCCTCATTCAGAGATCTTTGGTACAAAGCAGAATGCTTTGACACTTAATATTGCCATGATTATAGGCTTAATAGTAGACATGCAGGAGAATAAAGGGAGAAAAGACAAGAAGAAAGCAGCAATGGACGAAATTTGGGGACTGCCCCCCATTCTCTCCTTTCCACAGCCCACATCATTGGCACCTATGTCCACCTTCTGTGGATGGTCCCTTAATAACTAAGACTGCTTTTGTGGACATCACAACACTCTATACAGCCTTCAGCATGCCGTGATCTCTTCATCTCTCCTCTGTTCCTCTCATGCTCCACTTTGCAGGTTAGCCATGGAATCTCATGTCCTTAGGGCCAGGCTTTTGGTTGTTAAGAAATACATTACAGTAGTCCAATGAGCTAATGGGAAAAGAATAAAGCAGATGGCACCACTCACCCCTTTGCCTCCTATAGGTACATTCACACTGCTCCCTGGGCCTCCCAGAGATGATGGCCATCTTTTAATGACTCATCCCAAAAGTGATCTCAGAGGTGAAGATCCTAGCACAGACCATAAGAAAAGACGACACCGTGTCAGGCTTCATCCTTGGCCACTGGAATGGAGATAGTCAAAGTGAGGATGGAGTGACGTGAGATTACATGGCTAGACCTGGCTACACCAGCATGCACCTTTCTCAACAATATGCAGATGGCCAGGAAGAAACCCAGCCAGCCTTCCCCATTGGACTCATTTCCATTTCCATTCCCATCTCTGCGCAGATTAACCACAATCAGCATCTGAGTCACAACACCCAACAAAGAGCACGGCTTGTAGAAAACAATGTTTTAGAATTCAAGCACCAGAAACAGCAGTCTCTAGCAACAACCCTTATCATAACCAAGATGTTGTTGTGCAACCAATTTCATGTGGCTGGAAGGTTCTTTTGTTTGTCAGCCAGGTAAAACAAGGGTTGACTCTTTTAAACAATCTCCCTTCCCCTACATACCCGTCATATACAGAATTCCTTCTGAAGTCACTGAAAATCCCTGTCACAGAACAGAGGGATGAGAACCACCCGTTTGTTTCTATGTAAACGTATGCTCTCTCTCTCCAACGATTCTCACTAGCTGCCTTTTCTTTTTCAGACCTCTTGTCAAAATTTTCACATTCCAGGAAGGCTTTTCCTACAATGGGTCTCCTCTAAATCAAAATGGCTCCAGTCCAAAGGTTGTGCCAAAGAAAAATCCAGTGAGTTGCCAGCAAAGTCTGGCAGTTTGACTGACCTTTTCCTTTCTCTCTGTTTTTATTTTTTAATTGTCATGTCTATCCCAGTTAAGTGACAAACATGTGAGGTAGGAATTGCTTTTATCCTTGTGTTTTTACAGCGCTTCAGCAGATGACTCTACTCAATAAACTGAAAATCATTATCATATACAAATGCATATGCTAATGCATGACCTGCAAGCTCCGAAGGCAGAGTGAATAAACAATTGCTGGCAAACCCCATGGCATGGCATTTCAATGAAGTCATCACAGAATCACGGGCAATTATCTTTGCAAACTTAAGGTGAGGTGTCTGTGAGCTGAAAAAGAGAAACACACACTTGGGCTTTAAAAAGAGAAAGAGGAAAACTCAAAAAGTCAGGCTCAACACCTTAACATGCAGATCCAGAAGTACATTACAATTTTATCAACACACACACACACACGCACACACACACATGCACATGCACACACATAAGCACAGGAACATGCCGGGTGAAAAGCGAGGCAATTTCGTTCGAAAAAGAAATCCTATCACGTCAGTCAAATGCTATTCCTCAGAAGCATGACAAGATTGATGAAACCAAGTAGAAGTCAAAGATATGAAACAGTTCTACTATTGGTCAGTTTTAAGTTTTGTCTTGCTTGACATTGGGCAATTAAAGAACTAGCTCCTGAAATTATCTTTTCATCAGGTGGACTCATAAGTGTTTAGAAGGCCTTTCTCGGTAAGTAATTATTAATGGTCCAGTGTCAGCCCCGAGATGCATACCTCATGGGATTCCAAAGCGATTGGTCTTTACCTGATGCTATTTTTAGTAGTGACTGAGATGGTGGTAGAGAATATGGTTATTAAGTTCAGGGATGACATCAAACCGGGTGTGGTTCGTTCCACTCTGGAAAACTGGATGGAAGTGCAAATGATCTTGATGAGCTGGAGAAGTGGGTGGACATAAACAGATTGAGGTTCTATAGTGTAATTCACATGGGAAGAAAAACAAACCACACAATTGCAGGATTCATTTTGTGATGTCATAAAGAAAATGATCTGGAGGTCACAGTCAACACAAACTATTGGTGTTTCTGCTTTAGCCTTAAAAGCATGGTGGATTTAGTAAAAGAAAAAACAAGAGGCCTTTCCTTGATGCTTAGAAGATACAGGCTATCCTGGAGTATTCTGTAGTGTCCTCAGTCCCACATTTTTAGTGGGTTATGGAGAATGTGTGGCATTTAAGAAGAAATCAAGTTTTTCTTCTTGATTACAAGTTTGAGAAACAGCTCTTAGAGAAAATAACTAAAATAATAAAGCTGTTTAGCCCAGAAAAGGTTGAGGAAGGAACTTCACCATTTTCAAGTCTAGAAAAAGAAGAAAGATGAAATAAATTTTAATGATATAACCTTCCTAGCAAAAAAAAGCTAACTGGAGTGCATTACAACTGAAATCAGACATTCACCACTGAAAATACCAAAGAATGGGCCTTTCTCTGAACTTGGGAGCATCTTTATAAGTAGACAGATTAGACTACTACGCATGTGAGAGTAAAAACAAAAGCAAAAATGGTGTTTGCTATTTATGTCTTCCCTCCCTTTTATTTAAAAGGAAAGTAGTGGGAAGGAGAGAGGGGGTAGAACTGTTCACCATGTTTGGGGATCATCACTTCTTCTTATGTGAGGCCACATGGCAACTCAAGCTCCATCACCCATCCATGCTTCTCCAGGTCCCAACACCACATTGTTCATATACTTTGTCATGTTGTTTCGGGAACTGTCTTAATGGATAATTTTGAGCCCCAAAGACACTACACAGCACCCAAGCCCTTTGCCGTGTCTGAGTAGAATGCACCTTGATTCTTTAAAATTACACTTTGCTCACTCCCATCACTGGGCTTTTGCTCAAACCTTGGGCCCTGATCTGGGCACATAATACCAACCTTTTGTCAACCTCCTAAGAACTTCCTACCTTTCAAGGCCAGATACTAACCCACCTCTCTTGGAGCTCGTCTAACCTCTCCTTGCCACGGCAATTTCTCCTTCCTAGGAACACAGAGCCCTGATGGACCATCAATGGCATTCAGTAAATACATAATCACGCACAGGCTTGTGACATCTGAGATACTCTTCCGTTCTCCTTAATGTGTACTGCGGGTCTGCACTGTATTCCCTAGATTGCAAGCTCTTTGATGGTGAGGATTATGTGTTAAATTGCTTTGTAGCCTCCTAGAGCACCTAACGTAGCAAGTACTATGCTCATGTAGGGACAAAGTTAATATTCACTTCATAAATGAAGGAATGATTAATGAGAATGTCTAAAGTAAATTTGATCTTCATCTAGAAAAGCTGCCTTCTAGGGGCACCTGGGTGGCTCAGTGGATTAAGTGGCTGCCTTCAGCTCAGGTCATGATCCCAGGGTTCTAGAATGGAGTGGTGTTGGGCCCCCTGCTGAGCAAGGAGTCTGCTTCTCCCTCTGGCTCTCCCGTTCGTGTTCACTTGCTCTCTCTCCCTCCCTCTCTCTAGCAAATAAAGAAAAAATTTTTTTTTAAGAAGAAAAGAAAATTGCCTTCTATCTTAGAAAACTATTTTTAAGGGGAGACAATTTCTTGAGAAAATAATAACCAATTAACGGGAAAATATTTTCTAAATTCTTAGTGGGAAAAGTAAATATTAACATATAAAACCCAATAAAACAGTCACAATGGTTCTTGTAGAAAATATTAAACTGCAGAGTCTCTGAAATTATGTAGATCATAAAAGTTATGCAGTTGGTGATATTTTCATCTGAGTAAAACATTTCTCATCAGCACATGCAATTGTAAAAGCAAAAAGAAATGTGTGTGTGTGTGTGTGTGTGTGCATCTTTTAAGATGATTTGGTCTAATAAAATTTGAACACTTATTTTTTTAAGATTAACATTTAACGTGCATTTTACCCCAGCTCACTACAAATGGTATTTCTGACGAGGTATCAGAAGTGGCAGCCATATTTAAAATGTATCTAACCACATCTTAGACTTCAAGTTAGAACCGTGGCTCATTTTACAAAGATCAATATTAAATGATAGTCACTAATCTGGGTTGCATTTGAACCTATGACCTAGAATAAGCACCATATCCATAGTACCTTTTCAAAAATCTTGGTGTGCTACTGGGTATTTACCCCAAAGATACAGATGTAGTGAAAAGAAGAGCCATCTGTACCCCAATGTTCATAGCAGCACTGGCCATGGTTGCCAAACTGTGGAAAGAACCAAGATGCCCTTCAACGGACAAATGGATAAGGAAGATGTGGTCCATATACACTATGGAGTATTATGCCTCCATCAGAAAGGATGAATACCCGACTTTTGTAGCAACATGGACGGGACTGGAAGAGATTATGCTGAGTGAAATAAGTCAAGCAGAGAGAGTCAATTATCATATGGTTTCAC
>PISX010004854.1:0-115706 GCA_004024625.1 Mellivora capensis | reverse complement strand
GGAACAGGACTTTGAAATCTTTAACAAAGTTCCTATATTTTGAAATCCAATTGCTTACCAAAGAAAAAAGAGAAAGACTATAAACAAAAAGAAATGTGTTGTTCAAAACTAATAATTCATTCTTCATCTCTGAAAAGTAGTACTTATACAGTTCTCAGTATTTGTAAAATATTTTCAAATGATCTTTTCCTTTTACCTTGAGGAAAGGGAAGTTGATATTCTTAATTGTGGCTATAGAAACACATAGAAAATTTTAATGTTTGTGATGGAAGTATTTGACACTTATATACTTAACTATGGCTAAAATGTTTTCAGGGATGAGTGAATATTTGGCAAAATAAATTCATAAACTAGCAGTGTTTTATTTTGTGAGTCTGCCTTATTACATAAGAGACTAACATGGCACTAGAAGTCTTTTTTTTTCTAACACACAAGATCTTATTGAGTATGTAGAGATTATATTTCAGTATAACTTTCTTTGCATTTATATTGCTGTGTTTGTCAATAAATTCACCCCTGGGAAATAAGATAATAAGTTTAAATAGAAAAGTAAAAAAGGACTGATCAGATAAGTCTTGCCATAAAACATAAAGGAATTGAAGGACTTGATCACAGCAGAAATGTATTCTGTTTTTTGGTGATTGCAAAATAACAGGATTTTCAGTTTTTCTACTTCAAAACAATTTTACTTTGAACAAATGGGTCTTTTGAAAAGAGATATGATCCAATTCTGTCCCTCTTCAAGGGTAATGAAGAGGGCTTTTAATTTATCATGGAATTAGAAATGCAGCCCCTATTGCTACAACTAGAAATCATAAGAAAAATGAATTTGAGTTGCTACTGATATAGAGAACTGTCAGAAATCAAGAAACTGTTTAATATGCTTGAAATGCCTATAGAAAAAGAACGTTAAGCACAAAGTGGTACTTTATACTTTTGGCACCATTATTCTATTTGATCCTACCCGGCAAGTTAAACTGGATAATATCGTCTCCCTTTTACAAATGACAAAGGAGAGGTACAGATGTAAGTCATTTGGTCAAGGTCATATGCAAAAGTCAAGACAAAACTAGTTTTCTGATATCTGGATTCTCTCTCATCCAGAATTCCTCTTTATTCCTTTAATTGCAACAACACTTATGAAAAGAGGAATCACCTGAACTTAGTTATTAACAAAGGGTAATGAAAACTTTGTGAATTTTTGTTCTTGGTAACATGGGCAACCAACAAAATATATTCAACAAAGGTATCTTCCCAACATCTTATACCTAACAAGGAAAAGCTATTCCTTAGTACTTAAATATTTCCCATATAATTGTGTTGCTGGAACATTTTTTTCCACCACTCCCCTAATTCCTCCTTCCTCCCCACTCTTCAGTTATCCCAACTAACATCTACTAATCCTTCAGATTTTAGCTTCAGTGGTACTTCCTCAGGGAACCTCCACTGACTTATAAATTAAGTATTGTTACCCTGACATTTGATCCCATATCATCTTGTACTTTCCATGCCATAACTCTCATCTCATTATGTGCTTAATGACTGTTTTCCATGCTAGACCTTAAGCTCTATTAGAACAGAAACCATGCCTGATTTCATTATTGATTTATTTCCTAGTACCTAGCATGGAATAGGTTTTCTGAAATAGTATAGTATAAATAACAATGGCAAGTAGCAAGTCTTTGCTCCATCACAGTTGTTGAGTAAATAAAAAATAAATGAGTCTACAAAATCTTGTTCCAGGTAGTGGAATCAACCATGCACAAGAGCTAGGGTAGTGAGACAGAAAATCATGACATTAGAACAAGGGATGGTTCAAGGAGAAGGGGAGTAAGAGATAATACTGGAAAGGTAGATGGAAGTCTGATCCATTATGAAGGCTTGTAAGTCATCTTAAGGAACTTAAATTTTATCCCAATGGCAATGACAAAACATTGCATGGTTTTTAAAGTAAAGGAATGTCATAATCATATCTCCAAAGTTATGAATTAATCAAATTTTGAATATAGAGTGGTGAAGGACAAAAATAAAAATGTAGTGACCAGCGAAGCACCTATTTCAGCAATACAGAGCTCACGTAAGGGAAGATGGTCACCTCACCCAGATCGGTGATATTTGGGGTGGAGAGTGAGCGCATTTGTCACTCAAATGTAAAAGGGATGATTATTTGGAGACTTGATGGGTGGTTGGTGGCAAAGCAGACCAGGGTAACTCTCAGGTTTCTGTCCAAGGTGGATGAATAAAGAACACTGGAAGAGAAGTAGATTTAGGGTTGGTGGGGAAAGTGAAGATTCATACTTACTCTAAAATTTTGGAAATATGTGTTCTAACCAAGCACTGATGCAAAAAAAGGAAATACTTAAATTCAAAATATCTTTGTTCCTGGGACATCTGAATCTTCTAATAAAAGCTCCCAGTAGGTTCTAGTTGGATTATTCAAAGTTCTTCATATGAGAATGATATTGAAATTCATTAACATTATGGAAGTAAAAAGATAAGAAAGGGTATGCTGCCTTTTTTAAAAGTATGGACTTGGAGAAAATCAAGGTCCTAAAATTGACTCTTTCTTAATATTAAGGTTGTGAAATTGGGAATAGTTAATACAGTCCAAAAGACCATTCTAGAACTTGCCCACCACTGTGATGATGGCTGTAATATATTTTTCAGGTGGATTTGGGCATTCTAACTCATTGATAAGTTAAAAGTCCATTAATGGAAACTCATGGATCAATCATTGTAGTTTCACTGGCAGGTGCTGTGTCTGCTCATAACATGAGAATAATGCCTAAAAAAGAAAATTTGGACATTTTTGCTCACATGAACAGGTGTTTGATTTACTTTCTCCTGCTGAATTGATTAACTGAGCCTCATGTAGAACAAGCTAGCTATGAGAGGCAAATATCCCATCTATAATTCATCCCAAACCAAGGAATAAGATAAAACCAAGAGGGTTGATGTTCTAACAGTTTTGAAATGAAGAAATATTCATTTTCAGTTTCTCTCCTTTTTTTGTTTTACTTGATTTTATTCTACATGTCTAAGCCTTTTATTAGAAGATATGGTTAGAACTACCAGAAATAGAGGGTTCGTTCATATGCCTTTTAGGAAAAAGCTTGAATTATTACTTAGTAGGAACATCCTTTAAAATATTACAAATCTCAGGTGCCTGGGTGGCTCAGTGGGTTAAGCATCTGACTTTAGCTCAGGTCATGATCCTGTAGTCCCTGGATCAAGTTCTGCTTCGGGCTCCCTGCTTAATGGGGAGTCTGCTTCTCCCTCTGACCCTCCTTTCCCTCTCTCTCTCTCTCTAATAAATAAAAGTCTTTAAATTTTTTTTTAAATATTATGAATCTCAAGAGAAACATTTCTATACACATTTCCAATGTTAGACCAAGGCAAGTGAACAGCCTAGAAGTGTGGAGGCAAACTAAAAAACCAAAACCTGCTAACTCTCATGTTTGGACTCCTCTGTTTCAGAGATATCCTCAGACATAAGAAGAGAATGCAAAACTGGATGGATTATTGATCTTTTCTGTTATTTTTCTATTGATAGGCAATATTTGTGAAAGTAATTTATGGATGACTGGGAAAGAGAATGAAAACCCACTTTTTAAAAAAAGATTTTATTTATTTATGAGAGAGAAACAGCACAAGCAGGGTGGTGGGGGAAAGACAGGGGAGAAAGAGAGGTAGACTCCCCACTGAGCAGGGAGCCATGACACAGGGCTCGATACCAGGATCCAGAGATCGTGACCTGAGCCAAAGCAATGCTTAACCGACTGAGCCACCCAGGACACCCATACCTGCTTTTAAAAGTGTTTCTTTAAAAGGCACCTGGCAGTCTCAGTCAGTAGAGCATATGACTCTTAATCTCAAGGTTGTAAATTCAAGCCCTACATTGGATGTAGAGATTACTAAAAAATAAAATCTTAGAAATAAATTGTTTCTTTAGAAAAGATTTGAGTATAAATTTTATAATATCACCACAGATACAGTGTTTAGTGAATATTTAATGACACTATAAAATGTACACATTCTAGTTAAGATTTTTTTTAAATTTATTTGAGAGAGAGAGTGAGAAAACACAAATGGGGGGAGGAGCAGAGGGAGAGGAAGATGCAGACTCCCCACTGAGCAAGGAGCCTGATGTGGGGCTCCATTCCAGGATCCTGAGATCATGACCTGAGGCTAAGGCAGACACTTAACTGACTGAACCACCAGGCGCCCCTCTTGTTCATTTTTTAAGTTTTCAAATCATCCTGAACTGCTCAAGAAGATCCTAAGGACACAAAGAAATGCATTAAATATTTTTTCAACACCACCTTTTCAATTTTTTTTCAATACCACCTTTTTAAAAACAATATTAAACACATAGAATTTTGGTTAAACAAGGCATTTAAAGGAATTCCTAAAGACTTGATGTAACAGACTAAGAACTGGGATATAGGAATTTATTTGATAGAGAATTACATAACTTTATTTATGGACATGTTCCATATCTCAGTATATGTAAATGAAGCATGAGTTTACAAGGAAGGAAGTTTTCCATTGCCAGAGGTTTTCCCATTATAAACATTCCATTGCTAGGAACAAATTTGCTTTTTTTGGATACAGTTTGGCAGATAACCTCAGAAGTATTTTAGCCAAAAAAAAAAAAAAAAAAAAAAAGAAAAAAAGTTACATAGTTTGACCAAGGCCATCCCCCTGACATTGGCATCTTCGCTCCACCTCTTCTACGGGATACTATCTCCATGATCTATGAGCTCTGCAGCAAAAGCAAATATTGTAACCACTACCAGCATCATCATTTTCCACATTATCATTTTAGTAGTGGAGCTACCTTCTTCCGGCTTCTGTAAACTCTACTACCATTAAACTGTTTTCTGTTTAATTTATCACACAGTTCTCTTTAGTTCTGGACAAGTGAGCCATTCAGGAAGGTTGTTGTAATTCTGGGGATAAGAGAGTAGGAGGAAGAGGTAGAAAAGAGGACGACTTAGAGGCTAACCCATGGATGTGGTGGCAGCTTAAATAGCTCTTTTTCCCTACTTAACTTTGCATCATGTTACCTCCATGTGGATAGCCTTGTTGCTACATGTTGACCTCATCTAATATTTACCAAACCGTCAAAAGAGGGTGAGTGAAGTATAGCCCCTATATAAGACTACATGCGTATGGTTTTGCTCTTGTTCCAGTTGCTTAGGTCTTACACCGTGAACTTTCTTTTTTTTTTTTTTTCTCACCGTGAACTTTCTGATCCTTCTCTCTGTAGACACCCCCATCTATGTCAGCAAATGATTTTGAATCTCTCTATCTTCAAAATACAAGTAGGACCAACCACTTTTCCATATCTACAACCCGGGTATAAGCCACTGGTATCTTTGACCTGCATTATTTCAATAGCTTCTTAACTGATCTCCCTGCTTCTACCCTTGGCCCCAATACTCAGTCCTCAACAAAAATAGCCAAAGCAATCCTTTCTAAATGTAAGCCACATCTAAGTCAGATCATGTTGCTCCTTTGCTCAAAATCCTCCAATGGCTCTCTATCTCATTCAAGGTCAATGTCATTAAAATGACCTGCAAGTTCTCCATGATTTGCAACCTTTCCTCTTCACCCCGCTACACAGCTTTTTCCACCTCATTTTTTTTTTAAAGATTTTATTTATTTATTTGACAGACAGAGATCACAAGTAGGCAGAGAGGCAGGCAGAGAGAGAGAGAGGAGGAAGCAGGCTCCCCGTGGAGCAGAGGAGCCCGATGCAGGGGCTCAATCCCAGGACCCTGGAATCATGACCTGAGCCAAAGGCAGAGGCCTTAACCCACTGAGCCACCCAGGCGCCCCTTTCTACCTCATTCTTAGCCAGACTTACTGAACTCCTTGCTTCAACCTTAGAGGCTTCATGCTGAATGTTCTCTCTGCCTAGAATGCCCTTTCCCCACATATTCCCATGTCTAATTCACCCTCCTCAAAGTTTTTGCCCAACTGTAACTTTCTCATTGTTTATTTGGCAGATCCTATTCCCCTGATCACATAATTTAAATTGCAGCTCACACACTCCCAGTCCCCCTTATTCTGCTCTTCTTATATCTTTTCCCCTTACCTCTTATTACCTTTTTTAAAAATTTTTTATTTATTTATTTGACAGAGAGAGAAGTCACAAGTAGGCAGAGAGGCAGGCAGAGAGAGAGGGGGGGAGGCAGTCTCCCTGCCAAGCAGAGAGCCCGACGCAGTGCTCGATCCCAGGACCCCGAGACCATGACCTGAGTGGAAGGCAGAGGCTTAACCCACTGAGCCACCCAGGCGCCCCACGTCTTATTACCTTTTAACAAAGCGTGTTATTTCCTTATTTGTTATGTTTGTTTTTTCATGTCCCCAGCTAGGAAGTGAGATCTTCAAGGGCAAGGATCTTCATTTACTCTGCTTACTAATGTATCTCAGGCTCCTAGAAGAGTGCCTGGCACATAATAGAGGCTCAATAAATGCCTGTCAATGAATGAAATGTCAGAATTACCCACCATCCTCCCATCTTCACCTCCAGTCCGTATTCTTTTTGTGGCCGGAAGAGTAGAGAGTCAGGAGAGGACTCAGAGGCAGTGGATTCATTCGACAACAGCTTAATGAGTTATGGATATGTCTCAGACACCACATTAGGCCTCAGGGATATGAAAATTAAAGGCATTCTTTCCCATGCCTGGGGGAGATCATCTTCCATACGAGACAAACAAACTAAACAGAGCATTCAAGTAGTAAGTGCTATGAAAGAGGCAAAAATTAGGTAGAGAAGGGAGCACATAGGAAGTAGATGTGGTGGGAAGACCGTCAGAGCAGGTATTAGTAAGACTGAGCTTGAAAGGAGGAGCTGCCCAGTGCACAGGGTATATGTAAAGCCATTTATTTAGTTAGTTATTTATTTACATCTTACTTACTTATTTTTCAGAGAGAGAGAGAACACAGCAGGGGAAGCAGCAGGCAGAGGCAGAGGGAGAGTAAGGCTTCCCACTGAGCAGGGAGCCTGATCCTGGGCTTCATCCCAGGACGCTGGGATTGTGACCTGAGCCGAAGGCAGATGTTTAACTGACTGAGCCACCCGGGTGTCCTGTGTAAAGGCTTTTAAAAACATGGCACACTGAGGACTCTCCAAGGAGCTTGCTAGATGACTGAATGTGGGTGGGGACAGGGAATGGCAGGAGATGAGACAGCCAGAAAACAGGGTTGGGTGGAGAGTGGGGGGGTAGTTCCAAAGAGTTCAGACTTTACCCAGTACTTTTAGTGAGCCCCTGAAGGGTGCTGGGCAAGGGAATACATTTTGCATGTGGGGCCTTGCCTCCCAAATGTCCACGTCCCTGTCACTGTGATTTTTTTCTAAATATTTTGAAGTTATTTCTGTATCACTCTTTGAAATAAGGAGAGCTTTTCTTTTTTTTAAAGATGGTTTTATTTATTATTTTCCAAAAAGGAACCATTGTCTATTGCACAAGCCATATCTACTCAAGGAATAAATAAGTGAAAAATAATACTACTACTGTACAACCCAACCAAACAACCAACCTCTTCCCTGATTGAAAGTTGTTCTCACCTACGTTCCAAATGTATGTCTTCTGTATGTCAATGGGATGGCCTCTCATTGTTCAGATACTCTCGGATTTGGTGAACTCAGTTCACCCTTGTTTGATCTTCCATAATTTTGTAGAATTTGGATCATGTAATTGTTCTCTTTTCCACAGGCTTAATTGTCAGAAGAGTAAGGAACATAGAGTTGTTTTTCTTTGACACTTGTTTTTTAGTTCATATCCTTTTAGGAGGTCTTGAACAAGTATATTTCTGTTCTTGCTATAGAACTATGGGTTTCCATGACTTTGAAATTTAGTATTCTATCATTTTAAATCCTCAAGTAAGTGACATTCCAGTGGGGGGCTAGGTTTCCCAATGCTTTATTCTTCAACATTTCCTAACCCTTCATCTTGGTACCCACAGTGACATGGAGTACTTATTCCATGCAGCCTTGAGATTAAACAACATCAATAACTATTCACATTTCTCTTAAAATATTTATGTACTCATAAATATTTAGCAGTGTGTGGTTCATCACATGAACTACAACATCTTTAGGCAAATGTTTTTTGTTGTTGTTAACTTAGAGATTGCTACCCAGTATAAATTAAGAAAAACAATAAAATAGGGTATATATACATATACATATGTGTATATATATATATAAATTTAAGCCATAATTGCCCCATTTACCAGGAACCAATCTGCCTAAGGACAGTTTAAAAATTATTTACTTGTTATGCCCTGGGAATCAAAATTTATAGATAACATGTGATTTTCCCATGCTGTGAATAATGTTGAAAGAGGGTGGTTAAATGTCTCAGTTTTTCCTCTTGCTTCGCTTCATTATTTCTCTCGGTGGACATTAGTAAACTGAATTGCTATTGATTTGGGAATATACTTAGTCTCCTTTAGCCTTTGTTTTTTCTTCTGTAAATAGAGTGATTGGACAACCCAGGGGTCAGCAAGCTATAGCCTGCTGGCCAAATGTGGCTTACAAGCTAAGAATGGCTTTTATGTTTTTAAATGGTTGCAAAAAATGCAAAAGAGTAATACTTTGTGACACGTGAAAATTTTACGAAATTCAAATTTTAGTATTTATGAATAAAATTTTATTGGCATCCAGCTACACTTATCCATGTGTGTATTATCTATGGCTACTTCCATACTACAGCAGCCGACTTGAGCAGTTAATTGCGATAGAAACCTTAGGAAGTATAAAGCCAAAACTGTTTACTATCTGGCTGTTTACAGAAGAAATTTGCCTATCCCTGATATACCCTACCTCTGAGGCTTGGAATTGGCAGTGAATTTAAAGGTTTCCAAAAATATAAAGTGCCATTGAAGTGCATTACCCAAAGGAACTCTAATGAACAATTTTCACCTAAACTACATCTCCAAAAGACTTGTTTAAGCAGTAAATGTAGTTTCCATTTCATAATTGTAATTTTTCTAGCTGACTGAGTAAATGATTGTGTTCACAGTAGGGATGATTTTCTGGTGTGTGCTTTACACTGGACATTGATTAACCCCTCTGGCTACCATGGGACATTTATTTGCTGATGAACATTAGACGTAGTTTTCCAGAACATCCTTTTCCCGATTCACAGTTATGTCCTTCTTTAAACCCAATATTTTACACACTTTATAGTTGAGGGTTTTAGAAGATTAGCACATCAATTGCATCAGGGCTTTGTCGGGCACTTTTGCAGTCACATCTCGTTTTTCTGCAGCATCTCACCTCCCTGTGAACTCTGACAGCACTTGCTTCCTACCACTCTTAATAGCACTTAGCACACCGTGCCATGGGGTGTAGCTATTTCTGTGCATGTTTCATATTCTCTATCAGATTGAGATGTAGGTCCTTGCCAGGGTCATATGGCGTTTTGTATTTGCTAAGGTGCCTAGCACAGTGCTCTAGGCACGTGGAAGGTACTATAACTATTTACCAAATATCTGAAAGATTGAACCATTGGGAATATTTAGAATTCTCTAAGTAAAATAGGTGATCAGAAATCAGACAAGAATTTGGGAAGCAACAAATATGGGAAAACAGAAATTCAAGTATGACAGAGTCAGGAAACAGGACAAATAACAAACGCTTAGGGACTTCCAAATCGAGATGGTTGTGGTCCCCAGATGGGAAGGCTCATGTGTCCTCATGGAATCCTATCCCAGCATATAGCCTTTCCAGATCTCCACAGTGGAAACCTGCAGGTCATTTTGGGGAGCTATTAAGTATGTAACTTGGCAGGAGTGAAAAATGTGGGGTCAAGGATGAAGGTGAATCCTGACAGTGGCCCCTAGATGCTTTCGTCAGATGCATGGTACCTCTGGGAATGTTTACTCAGTGAGGTGAGTGATGGCAGAGAGGTTAAGTTTTATTTTTGTTTATTCCCAGTTTGAAACATGTTTTAGGTACAAGGCACCTGGCAAAGGAAGATTTGTATATTGTTTACTTCAAACAAACAAAATGAACAGAAAACCTGGTTTGTTGATTGTTAAGTTTCATCTTCAGAAATCACAGAATCTCCATTTGAAGGAGATTTCAAAAATCATGCAGATACTCAGTACTGAAGTACCCCCTTTAAAACATCTTCACAGGGGTTTTTCCAAACTCTGTTTGAGATCTTCCTGGGCCAGGGAATGCACTATTGTCCAAAGCAGCCAAATAGTGCTTGGCATAAATTTTTTTTTTTTCAAGATTGTTCCTTCTTTTAGGCTGACATTGGCCTTCCTGAGACTTCCCTATGTTGACAGTTCTTTTCCTACCTTTTTTCCCTGGGATTCATGGAAGAGGTCTAATCTGTCTTCTCCTACTTGTGAGACATTGGAATAACTGAAGACAGCAATTCTGTCCTCCTTGCCACGCTTCCCATTAGGCTTAAAAAGCCCTAGTTCCTTCCCTGGGCATCCATTACTGTTTCTAGTCTTCATACCACCATGGCTTGTCTTCTTTGGTCATAACTTCATTGTCTTAGTCCTCTTGAAGTGTTATGTCCAGTTCACGATGCAGCATTCTAATGTCGCCTGATGCGTACTGTCTAGTCTATTATTATACTTAGCTTCCTGGACGTTCTCTCTATTTATGGCACTCTTGTCTCTCTCTCTCTCTCATTAAATCAGGCAAGGCAAGCTATTGCTACCTGCATGCTAAAATGTCCTGAATAATTAATCAATTTTGTGGACTGAGCTGCTAAACTAGTTCAGTTTATTTAAAGATCTTTCTGGTTAAAAAACAAACAAACAAACAAACACACACCTGACTAGCATATTGTTGAGATGTGGTATCTTCTGGAACTTTGCAGGTCAGTGCACGTGCTTAGCTGTGTGAGATGTCAATCATACCCTGGGAGTAACATGCTGCCTTTAGAATAATAAACTTTGCAGGTTCCCAGACAGGGCTGAGACCAGAAGTCTCTGAATTCTTGAATTATCAAGTTTCTTGACATTGCATTGCAGGGTATGTTATTTTTTTAATGGCTTCTGTTGAGAGTTCCAAATAAACTCTCATCCATGTTTAAAAGTCCTGATTTAGGAACTAACCTCAGAACTTTCTTCCTGTCTTGTCTAGTTCTTCCCTTCATGGTTACACCATGGGCACTGCCCTATTCCCAGGGCTCCCATAAGAGTGGCAGAAATGCTCTTGTTCCCAGTAATGGTGACTTTGTCCCAAGAGAGGTGGGCAGTGTCACACTCAATTGGGCAGGTAGAATTTAAAAACAAATAATAAAAAAGTCATTTTTCTTCTGGAAATTTCCAAACATGCAAAAGTAAACAGTGATACCCCCAAAGTACCTGTCATCCAACTTCAATAATTATCAATTCTTTGCCAATCTTGATTCACTGATACCCCAATTCACTTCCCACCTATATTCTTTTGAAGCAAATCCCAGACATCCTGTTGTTTCAAGGTGAGATCCATTCACCTAGTACATAATTGCTTCTCTGTCTATATGACCTCCATTAACAGACTGGATCTTTCTTCTTCCTGGTTCGTGTTTGTTTGCTTGACAGTTTGAGTTGCAGATGAGCAAGTAGGGGGACAATGTCTAATTTCCATCTTTGAACAGACATAATAATGCTTCCACACCAGTCAACAGTAAGTGACACTTTATCTTTGGCATTGCCTTTACAGCAAGGGATTTATGGCCTTTCCCATCTTTCTCACATCATGTGGGGCCTGGAAGGCTCTCCTCCAGAGTTGAATTCCCACTGAACACAATGGGCCATTCTTCCATGACATACAACTTTCAGCTTTTTATCCCTGGTCATTCAAATCCATAAATGTCTGTGTTAGAAGATGTTCCTACATCAGTGGGCCCCAACCTTGGGGGCTCTGAACAACCGGGGATTCTCATAAATCAGAAGAGAGGTCTGGGAACTGTTTCCAGAAAGCATGTACATTCACCCTCAATATGGCAGAAGCTAAGCATCAAGTTTCTGGGCTTTTGCTTATAGTGTTACCAGTTTGGTGAGGTAAGCTCATACTGATCAGGTGTCCTGCTTGGTAGTTACAGATGTCATTGATGAAAAAAAAAAAAAAAGGCAGAGGGAATTTTTTTCTTCTACTTCTTCATAAGAGGAGGAAAGTAATTGACCAAATTCTGACAGTTTTGCTCCTGGGATAGTATTTGAATTCTGGGCTTCTGTTCGGCCTGCCTTTAACCTCTGTAGAAAATTAAAATAAAATCCTTCTTATTGGTGCCTTAATCCTTCCCTTGCTGTTTTAAATCAACTTTTCAAAGTGTATTGTCATGCAGTTTTGTTATCATTTGCATTTAAATGTAGTGAATAAAGAACTCCCTGCTGAATCCCTTGGGGAATGTTGAAGCCCCAAATCCCAGTTTGCCCAGTAAATCAAGCAGCTCTGAATATTCATAAAAGAGGGCTTGAATGAATTCTCCATATGGTATTTGCTCCTCTGGCCTGCACTCTTTTTGTTAAGATTGGTTCTTCCTGGTTTCACTTGTGGTTGTATGGAGCTATGACCATGGATAGGGAAGGAATGGTGGGGAACTGATAAGGACAGTTTCCGGATTGGGGCCTTTCAAACATGGCCATGAGCGTACTCTAATGCTTTTCTGGCAGTGCTCCCCTTTACTTGCTCCCATCCCCCACTCAATACAACCCACAGTCATTTACATATATGCTTTTCTTTTAGATGCAAATGAGTTTATTTCAGTCCATTGTGATAAAAAATTTTTGTTTGTTTGTTTAAAGAAATGTAGAAACACATTGTCCTTGAAAAAAGGCTGGGAAGGGATGCCTGGGTGGCTCAGTTGGTTAAGCAGCTGCCTTCGACTCAGGTCCTGATCCCAGCGTCCTCGGGTCCCACCTCGGGCTCCTTGCTCGGCAGGGAGCCTGCTTCTCCCTCTGCCTCTGCCTGCCATTCTGTCTGCCTGTGCTCACTCTCTCGCTCTCTCTGACAAATTAAAAAAAAAAAAACACAAAAAAAACTTAAAAAAAAAAAAAGGCTGGGAAGGGGAAAAGGAATAAGAAATGAATGGCTGATGAGGAATTGTTTTACTCTCTGACAGTGGCTTTCGGGTACATTCCGAACTTTGGAAATTAAAAGAATGGGAAAGAAAAAAGAAAACCCAACTTGTCAATGAGGTAACCTCTCAGCTTCCTTTCTCCTTCCTTCCCTTTAGGCTTGAACTATTCCCAGAGGGTTCATGACCAAAGGCCTTCGTGAGAAGTGAATCCCCTTACAGATGTTCTCCCTGGCCTGGGGAAGCAGGGAGCAACAGTGGCATGATGTGCCTAACCCCAGGGAATTTTTCTGATAGGTCCATGTTGTGACTGACCCTCTTCATCCTCTCCAAGAAATAATCACTATAAACTAACGTGAGCTAACATTTATTGGTTTATTGAGCACTTACTTTGTCCCAGGCACTGTTTTAATGCTCTTCTTGTCTTATCTCCTTTAGTCCTTACAACAATTCTATTTTTTTAAAAGACTTTATTTATTTGAGAGAGAGAAAGTGCACGTTGGCAAGTAGGGGTGAGGGCAGGAGGTGCGGAGGGACAGAGGGAGAGGGAGAGAGAGAATCTCAAGCAGATTCTCCAAGGAGGGTGGAGCCCCATCCAGGGCTCAACCTCCTGAATCTGAGATCTTGACCTGAACTGAAATCAAGAGTCCGATGGGTTTTAACTGAGTCTCCCAAGCGCCCCTTTACAACAATCCTATTATCATTCCCATCCAGCTAATGATAAGAGAGGTTAGGTAATTTGTGTCAAGCCACACAGCAAATACATAGTGGGCAGATGTGTAGACCCAGATGCTCTGACTCTGGTCACTGTTTTAAGGGCTGCAAGATGCTGCCTTGCTCATTTGTTGTGTGAGAAGGGATGCTGAGCACTGTATTAGGGCCTGTGACAATGCATAATTGGGCTAAGCCTCATCTGCCACTTGCATCTACCAAGTGGCCAGTGCCAGGGATCGTGTACAGAGAGGCCGGTGCTGATCTGGGGATCCTGGCCAAAGCAGCCAAGTGCGGATTCTGCCGAGCACCAAGGAGACCCATGGACAAGTCTAGAGGAGAGTGAAAACAGCAGAAAGAAGGGCTCAGCCTAGAATCAGGAGACACTGGAGGGAAACAGATGACTGGGAGCCTTCAAGAAAGGCCCTAGGTGATGATTATGAACAGAGTGAAATAGCCATACTCACCTTTCTGCTAATTTAAAGGTTCACGGTCAGGGTGGACAGATAGAAAGTTGGCAAGAGTGTCCACAGATAATTATTCAGGAACCTACCTCCCCTCATACATTATAAAATGAGTATAAAAATACCTACCTTATTGGGCTATAGTGAGCATTAAATGAAATAAAGTGAATATATTGTAAGACCACCTTCTTTGACTGCCTGGCTTTCACTATGGGCCCCAGTGCACTATTTCATCCTTGGAAAATCAAAAGTCCAGTCCCTAAGGACTGAGTGTTACAGATTTTACTCCGTATTTTACAAAGAGATAGAAGAGTTGCAGTAAATCACCAACAATTTCTAAAATGTCACACAAAATTCTAGGGAGAGGAAATTTGGTTTTTCCCCTTACGGTAGCAGGTCCATCTCCCTTCTGCCGGCAACTGCCCTCCACCCCCGCCCTGCACCTCCCCATGTCCTTCCCACAAAATGCCCTTGTTTCCTCCCTGCCCATCCTGCTCTTAGCTTCCTTGGCTCAGCTGCCCCTCCATCATCTTTCCCACCTCTCTCAATCCCTTGGCCAACCTGCCTACCCTACAGTAAACAAAAGCTACTTGTCAGATTCTGCCCAGCTCCAAGCAGGCCCCAGCCATGTGTAAAGATTATAGCCCATCTGGTCACATATAGAGTTTTTAACAAACTATCTGGCCCACAGTAAGTGATGGATAAATGTGCGTAATACTAGCAATTGTTTCAGTGTCTTTCTGTGATGTCTTGCCTGGGCCAACACGCAGTCTGCCCTGAGGTCTGCTTGCCAGTATTAGTGGGGGATTTGGGAAATGACAGAAAGGCAAAGGAGGGTGGGTGATTGACATCCGTGGATGCTGTGAGTGGGCTGAGATTTTAAGAGAGGCCTGCAGAAGTGTGGACATTGCCAGTGAGCATCCAGAAGTCATCAGGGAGGCAGCCACCTGTCCAGCACGATTTGCCCTTCTCCTTTTTGTAATCACTAGTGGCTTACCTGTCAGTGAGAACAGAGCAAGTGCCGAAGGCATCCTGCCTGTCCCTGCTGGGCAGAGCACCTTGTTTAGATGAGAGGCCTTGGTAGATCCTACAGGGTGAGGATCTGTGCCCCTGGTATCCCTGCAGAACAGTTAGCTTTTGCTGCTGCTAGAAAGATCTAAGGCCAACAGTCAGGTGACTGCTCCTCCTCTGGGAGGGCTGGCAAGAGAACCAGGATTTGGGGCCAGATTTTTGCGCCTGTCCTCACCCCATCACCTACTGGAACTAATGGTGAGTTAGGGTAGAGAGAGTCTCTATAGAATGGAACATAATCGGATTTGCAGTTGGAAGAGACTTCAGAGGTCATTCGGTTACTTATTGGATACTTTTCATGACAGAGAGCTTATTTCCAGTCTGTTTCATTGCCGGCAACTTTATTTATTAGAAAGCTCTTTTGTCTTGAACAAAATTGGTATTCTTATAACTTGGGGCTATTTGTCCTGGTGCTATCTTCTGAAACTGCCAACCAAGCTCTGTTTAGCTTTAAGGTCACCCCAAATTACCTAACATCTAGATTGGGAATATTGCATATGTTTGTAATTCAAATGTATAAGTTTGTAGGCTCTTCACCTAACAATTTGAAGCACAGTCCACCCCTTGGCCAGAGGAAGAATTCATGGGTAACATGTTAATGAGTTATTGCTGGGTATCTCTAACATTAGCTCACCTGCTCTGCTCTCCGTCAACCTCAATCCCTTTCCCTTTCAAAGAGGAGCAGCCTCTGACGTATTTTAGGGGGTGTTTAGTTGTTTATTTACTTATTGACATCTCTTCTCTAAGAATAGAGGCTCCATGAGAACATAACCTTGTCCTGGTCTGTATTGGCCTGGACTGTATGCCCAGTGTTTAGAACAGTGCTGGAACATAGGAAGAACTCAATCTTTGTGGGACTAAATCAAGAGCCAAGGGAAGACAGGGAAGGTCCCAGATCCTGTCAGTACTTATCTGAGCACTCTGGTGAAGGACACATTGTCTCTTTCATGACTGACTGCTACAGATGCAATAGTCCTAATCCTGGACTCAGGGCACTTGGGTTCATCCCAGTTTTGCATTCATTGGCTGTGGGACCCTTAAGCTGGTATTTAACTGCTCTAGAGTTCTCCTCCTTATCTGTATAGAGGATGGACACTCTCTGCTTTGTTCAATTTCAGAATTGTCTGAGGATGAAATGCAACTATATGCAAGAAAGAATTCTATAAACTGGGAAGTCCTATGTAAATATGAGTTACTACTGTTATGATTATAATGATTGAAGATGTATAATCTTCATATAGTCAAAGTATATTGAATCTGAGAATGAATTTATCTCACTTTTGAGATGAGTTAATTTCTGGAGCAGCTGGGGATCATTTAATTTTTAGAGATGCTCTTTGTGATTTTGCTTACCAACATCCTATCCTCACTACCAATACTTACTTAAGTGTTTACTAAGTGTAAACCATTTGTCCAGTTGCTGGAGGTATATCAGAGGACAAAACAGATAAAAAAAATCCCCGCTTTTATGGCATTTACAGTCTAGAGGAGGCAGAGAGACAATAAACAAAATAAATAATTATGTAGTGTGTTAGGTTGTTAAGTGCCATGGAGTGCAACAGAGGAAAAAAAAAAAAAAAAAAGAGCACAATAGAGAAATAGGGAGTACCAGGTATGCAGGTTGCAGTTTTAAAGGGTGGTCAGCGGAGATCTCACTAGATGGTGAAATTTAAGCAAAGACTTGAAAGAGGCAAGGGAGTCAGCCATATGGATGCTGGGAACAGAGCATTCCAAGCAGAAGGAACAGCAAGTCCAAAGGTCCTAAGGTGAGTGCTTCTCTCAGATGCCCAAGAGAAAAATAAGGAAATCAGTGTGTCTGGAGTGGGGAGAGATGGAGTGATAGATGAGGTTAGAAGGATAGTGGGGGACCAGATTGTATAGGGTCATTACGGACATTTTCAGGACTTTGGAATTTACTCTAAGGGAGAAGGGGAGCCATTTGAAGGTCTGGAAGAGAGGTGCAACATTATTTGACTTTCCCTGAATTATTCTGATGGCAATGATGAGACTAAACCATCAGGGATGAAAATAGAAACAGGTTATATATTTAATCCATTTAATCTAGAAAAGAACTGATGGTATTTTGGACCAAGGAGGTAAAGGTGGGAAGATGCAATAAGATTCTAGATGTATTTTGTAGGAAGTTCCAATAGGATTTATAATGGCTCTGTTTTGGTGAGAAAGAAAAAGGAATCAAGGGTGAGCCAAGGTGTTTGGTGTGAGCCACTGGAAGAATGGAATTGCCATTTATTGATATGGTGTGACTCTGGGAGAAGCAGATTTGGGAGGGAATATCAGGGGCCCAGCCTTGGACATGTTACTTCTGAGAAGAAGATTAGATATTCAAATGAAGATGGTGAGTAAGCATATATCTGCAGGAGCCCAAAATACAAGTAAATAAATAACTCGAAAGTCATCAGCACATAGCTGGTATTTAAAGCCACGAGACTGGCTGAGAATACCGAGGGAGTGATTGTCCCCAGGGCAGAGGTCAAGGACTGAGTACTGTGGCACTGCAGTGTTTAGGGACTGGGGACATGGTGGGGGGGGCGGTGCGTGGGGAAGAGGCAGCGACATTGACTTTAAAAGACAGTCAGTGAAGCTGATGCAAGTATGCTATGCAGACACACACACGAGTTGCGTCTTTCCACAATGTCAGTTTTATTCAATCAAAAAGCAAGGTTGAAGCAGGTTCAGGATTCCAAACTCATTGACATTGACATTTCGCTACGCATTTAACTTAGCTTCATTCACGTCACACAAAGCAAAGCACAATACAAAGTCACACAACCAACAAGATTCAACAAAGGGTAGGAAGTTAATGAACCAAATGTGACGTCAGTCCCTGAGTACACAGTTGGGACAAGGCAACGGTCCAGGTCATGTTTAGCGTATTTTGTGTGCAAACAGTAGAGAATCTCGGTTATGTTTCGAGATCAACTGGGCAGAGCACTTAGCAGCAGTTGCATTTTGATGTGGTCAGATGTAAGAGAGCCAATGTCTAGAGAGTCTACCATTTGCTGCAAAAGTTCTCCCCTTTTAAAGGAGTTTAACCAGTTTTGGGCAGGCCTCCTCCAGCTCTGCTGGTATCAGTCCTGGGTGCCATCAGCTTCTGCTGGTTCTGGTGATATCTGGTCTTTGCTGCAGTACCCTTGGCTGCTAATGTCATGGTTTGATGGGAGTCACTGCTTGACATGAGTGACTCCATTTTGCTCTTTATAGAGGCAGAGGGAAATCAGGACACTGTGAGGTCCTGGAAGCCAAGTGAAGCTGATATTTCAAGAGGGGGCAAGATGAACCGTGTCAAACATTGATGAGAGATCATCAGAGATGAACTCTGAGAACTGACTGTTGGTGTCTCAAAGCAAAGGCCATTGAAGACGGACAAGAGCAGATTTGTTGGAGTGGTGGGGGCAGCAGCTGGTTGGAGTGACCATAACAAAGAAAGAGGAGAATAATTGGAGAGAGCAAATTTTGGTATTCTTTTGAGGAGTGTTACTCTAGAAGGGAGCAGAGAAAGAGGGTATAGCTGGAGGGAGACATGAGTCAAAAGAATGTCTTTGGTTTTTATTATTATCGTCATGCTTGTATATTGTTGAGACTCATCCAATGGTTATGGAAAAACCAATAACACGAGAAAGGCAAGAAATCTTGGAAGGAGGTTCTTGATTAGGTGAGAATGTTGGGTCAAGGCAAAATGGTAGAGTTGGCCTCGCCTAGGGGTGCTGCAAATTCACTCATAGGAGAAGAGAAAGCAGGGAATGTGGAATCACATGCAGGAATGTGGATAAATATGCTGGTGGAAGTGTGCAGAGATTCTCTTCTGAGAGTTCCTACTTTCTCAGTGAAATCAGGAGAAGGATCTTCAGGTGAGAGTGAGGAGGGGGGAGAGAAGAGAAAAATGCAACAGGAGCAGAGACAGAACAGGAAGGATGTGGGGCAGGTGTTTGTCTAAGGGCTTTGTCCCTGCCCTTGTGTGAGAGGAGCTCAGTGCTGCTGTCTGTCTGCTGCAAAATATTAGCTGTCCCTGTCCCTCCTTCAAGATTTCATGGTCAGGTTTTGATCAATTTTTAGGCATGAGTTTTGAAATTAAAACACACTTGTGTATCATTCAGATGATCCTAGGTGGTGGGAACTATATCAGAACTGTCATGGTCTTTTCAAAAATGGACTTCATAAAAAGAAAAAAGGGAAAGTGGTACACTCCGACCCAAGCTGACCTTCAAACTGTTCCAAATTTATGCAGCATGCATGGCTTAACTCTTCCTTCACATCATTAGTTAGGGAGTCAATCCTGGCCCCGGAGAGGAATTCTTTATTTCTTTTGTTTTAGATAAATGTGCTATCCTTTGCATTTCTCCCTGCCAAAGTGACTTTGGTTGATCTGGCCAGGCATCCCTAGCCTGAGTTATTTCACGTTTTTAAAAATTCTAAATGCTCCCTCAAATCACTACCTTTTCGACAGCCGCCAAGAGCCTCTTCAGTTTTGACTTTAAGCATAATTTGTATAACTAGCATTAGAATCAAGCAGCTAACAAGTATTCATAAGGCAATTATGATGTACCAGCCGGGAAATCACAATGTACAATGATAGCCCTTCCATGCTTGGCATTAACGATATGCCAACAAACGCAGGATGGGATGCCTTCTCAGGCTCAGCCATCTCATAGTAAGGAAACTGAGGACTGAGGGAATGCTGAAGGGATCAGGGTGGGAAGATGACCTTGGCCTGTGACATTTTCTCACGAGAAATGCTAAAGCATATTCATTTTGGTAATTGAGTTCTGCACGTCTCCCTCTCAGTGCTGGCTGGTACCATGGCTGTATTTGAGGAGCTGTTTTCATAGCGATGTACATCACCTCTGATTTATAAGCAACACACACAGAGAAGGCAGCAATGTGCCACCACCTTCTCTCACCACCGCTGCCCACAGGAACCACCTTGTGCCGTAGATGCCCTCTGTCCCTGGGACCACAGAAACAATGTTCTAAATAGTGATGAGTTTCTATGCACGATTCTGTAAAACCTCATCTCTCCTTGGTTCATGGGTCCTTTTGGATAGTTGAGAGTTTACTTCAAGGACAGAAAGGGAAGTAACATTTTCTTTAATACCTACTCTGTACCAGGTGCTTTTTCTGTTTTGTCCCATTTAATTCTTACAGTGACCCTGTAGAGTTGGTTTTATCCCCATGTTTACGAGATGTGATGACCAAGGTAGTAAAGAGGTTGTGCAATTTGATCGATGTCGCACAGCTTTAAAATCAAAAGACTTGGGTTCAAATTCAGGTCTTTGCCCCTGATAGAAAAAAAGTAATAAAGATACTTGAAAAAGGGGGAAATGATTTTTAAAATTGCCATATTTCCTTCTGCGGAGCATGGATTCCAAGGGGCCACAGGTGTGAGGAGCTACCCTGCAGACCCTATATTGTTCAGGGCCAAGGAGAGCACAGAGATCCAGGAGGAAGAACAGCTGGGGACCGGCAGTGCTGGAGGGGGGCAGCATGAGAGGGTAGAGGGATGGCGGGCTAGCAGGCCAGGAGCTTGCTGTGCCCAGAGATGCCCAGTGGAAATTTAGGAAGGAGCAAAATGCTGTGCTAGGTTTGAGGTTGCTTCTCTCCTCCATCTCCCAACACCCTGAAGCAAAACACTTTCTTTTCCTTGTGCTCCAGGACATGCAGTTGCTTCAAGGGTAATGGAATAGTATTGATACACTAACTCTGGGTTGGCTGGCATGAATAAAGGCAGCCCACCAGGGTCTGGTGAGCATTTTCAAAGGCTATTCTTTTTCAAATATTCACTTCATGAATATTTACTGAGTTCCTTCTCTGTGCCAGGCTTTGTTTTAGGGTGCCAAAAACACAATGATAAACAAGAATGAAGTCTCTGCCCTTACGTAGCTTGTGCACTAGTTGGGGGAGGCAGGCAATAAAAAAACAAATGAGGAAGTGCTATAAGGAAAGAAAATACAACAGAGAATTATTCTTAAAGTGTTGGATAGAAATCTTCCTGAAATGTTTTTAACACGTGTCTGCTTTATGAAGAGAGACCTGAGAATCGAGAACTAATGGTTTATGACATTTGCTTAACAAAGTTTTCTTGATTAATTACCATGCCCCAAGTCCAGCTTGGACTTACCACTAGATGGTAAGTGGATTGAACTTGGATCCTCAAGGAGCATCTGGTTAATAGGGGAGATGAGATGGGTTTGTTAGTAATTTAAAAGGTGATGAGGTAGCCAGACGGCTATAAACTTTCCAGCGCCGTTGGCAGGAGTGCATTTCTTTAGGACCCCAAATTGGCCGAGAGTGGGAGAAAGCCTTCCACTCCGGGCATTCACTCTGCTATAGCCCTGCCTTTTTAGTGCTCCACCTTTGCTGCACCCAAATAAACATGTGTGCCTCTGTGTCACCCAGTTTACAGGCCTGACTCTCTGCCCACAGCTGGTCTCTTTTTTTCTGGTACTCCTGGCTAAGGTGGAAAAGCATGATGATGGAGTGCATGGTTTCTCAGCTTGTCACACTTGGGGCTGTGTCCCCAGGCCGTAGTGTCCTTATCTGTAAACTGTGGATAACATTACACCTGCTTCATGGGGTGCTCGTGAAGAGCAAATGAATTAATTTATGTAAAGGAATTAGAAGAGCGCCTGGCACATAGCAAATTTTGAGTTAGATTTAGCAACTGTTATTCTGGTGTTATCTAAGTGTTCATTATTATTATTATGTAAACTGACCTCACTTCCCCTTAAGACCACCCTTTACCTCCCGAGTAGAGAGGCTGCCAGTACTGAGCCCTTGGCGCTGGAGATTTTCAGAAGGGAGGTCTACTTTTCCTTGAGACATATGAAACGACAATGAAGTGGTATTTGAGATGGAGGTGGGGAGGATGTAGGTATTTGGGAATGGCAGAGAAGGGGAGGGGAACGTTACCCTAATCAGAGAGAACTCCATGAGCAAAAGAACAGAAGTCAGGCATATTGGGAAGCAGTGGTACACTGGGGGAGATGATTTCCCTGAAGACTGAGTGCATGAGGTCAAGACCAAGAGATAGGTGTGGAAACATTAGCAGACAAATTGTGGAGGCACGTGAACATTAAGGTTCTTAGTGTTAGACTTAACCCTACAGGCGAGCGGGGAACTATTGTGGATTTTTAGGAAGCCACATTTATTCTCTGCTATAACGTAGGTGTGTAGATATAAGGACTGTTCACCCCAACATCAAATAACCCAAAGCTACTGTAATATTTTGAGTTATTCATTTTTTCCTCACTAGTTTTATCTATTAGATGCTCCCCAGGGGTTGGTCATGAAAACCTGGGTGAATTGATTACCTACAATATATATTCCAAATCAAGGGTATTCCATATTTTCTCAGTAAGAAGTTGTAAAAAATGGGGGCACCTGGGTGGTTCAGTTGGGTAAGCATCTGCCTTTGGCTCAGGTCATGATCCCAGGATCCTGGGATGGAGACCTGCATTGGGCTCCCTGCTCAGCGGGGAGTCTGCTTCACCCTCTACACTTCCCCGCCCACCCCACTCCAGATCTTTCTCTCTCTCACTCTCTCTCTCTCTCAAATAAATAAATAAAATCATTAAAAAAAAGAAGTTGTAAAAAATAGATAAGGCTTTTCCATACACAAACCCTTAGGGCTACAGATGACATTTAAAACATTTAATTCATGTACCTATTTACTCTTGCATAGTTAACATTATATACCATATGAAATAGTATATTCATTTATAAGTATTGGCTGTCTTCGTGCATATTTCATCAGTTTTATTCAAATTCATCATGGGTATTCAAACTCATCAGCCACATGTCTTTGTCACTGCTAAGTGAATTTTAGAATCATCTAGTAGTTTTCCAGAACACAATATCTTCATGTTTGTCTAAGTGATTTGATATAAAGCCCTTTTTGCATCTGTGTGTAATAAAATTTTATCCTAATCTACAGGTGTCCATTTGTATAACATAAGGGTGGTTTTGATTTTTCATTTTTCTTCTAGCTAGCTGCTCATAATTTCCATGAAATAGCTAATACTGTATTGCTTTTCTTATTGGTAAGGAATTTTTAATTTAGTGCAATATTTTGACATAATAAGGTCTACTGAAAAAGGAAGGATACATAATTATATAAATATAGTATGACCTCAGCTATGAAAAAAACCCAAAACAATTATATTTCTTTTAAGAAGTAATTTTTAAAAGGTTTATATACAATATCCAACCCCAGGTATCATGAAGTTATAAGCCCAGACCTAATTACTAGACATGCACTAAATTTCCTTGCCTTGCTTTTTACCAATATCATCAAATGTTTTCTGCAGACACCTAAACTTAGCATAGACTGTGGTTGTTTTAGGTGAAATAACTTTCCCTAATACATAGCTGTTCAAAATAAAATAATTAAGGGGTGCCTCAAAATGCTAGAGACTTTGTATTGATTTATGCACAAGATAGTTTTCTCTTTCCTTTTTTTTTTTTTAAAGATTTTATTTATTTATTTGAGAGAGAGGGAGCATAAGCCAGGGGAGAGGCAGAGGGAGTGGGAGAAGCAGGGTCCCCATTGAGGAGGGAGCCCAGTGCCGGACTCGATCCCAGGACCCTATGATCATGACCTGAGCCGAAGGCAGACACTTAACTGAGCCACCCAGGTATCCCAGCTTTCTCTTTCCTAAGGTTATTTTTGGATACCACATGTTTGGACATATATGGTCTCTTCTTTCCCATTCATAATGTCTCCTCTTGTGATCTCTTTGCTCATGGATTTTTTTCAAAGTGGGTATAGTTTTTTGCTTAAAAGATAATCCTTTAGGAAACAAACTGCAACATCAGAGTTAAACAAAAATCAAATAATTTCCGTTCCCTAGAGCAGTTCTCACACTGGGCATCAGGTATGTGTCTTCCTTCCCAGAGCTTCCCTGACATAATGGCTCAGTGCCCTCCTTCTGTCCTCTCAGCACCTAGGACTTGCCTCCTCAGGCCCCCATCATTGGCTTCAGATACACCCATTGATTTGTCTGGGTCTCTCGCTAGACACTAGGTGTCTTGAGGGCAGAGACTGTCTTGTTCATGACCTCAGTCCCTGGCACTGTGCCTGAAGGAATAAATAAGTGTCACACATCCTCCCATGATGAAGGACCATTCCAACATCTCAGAGAGTTGGTTCAAATTTCAGATGATGCCATATGCAGAGTTTAACATTTGTTGATTCCAACTATGTACACACATTCAGATAGTTCCCATCTGTCGTCTCAGTGTCTGGGTGGCCAAATCTCACACACAGGGTGATGAAAGAGGACAGGCAAGGCCTGCATCTTCAATGGAGAGGCTTCTCTGAAAAAAAAAATCCAGGCTTGGCCTGTTCGTTTACATCGCAGGGCACTGGTTTGGGGCCAGGCCACACCCCTGTCTTCACAGAAGATGCGCCCGTTCACCCCATCTGTAGACCAGTAATCTGCTTTGAGTTTGTTTTATCTCAACTAGACCTTCGCCTGCCTCCTTCCAAGGTTGCCTTCCCTCGGTGTATTTTTAGATGGTTAGATAGTTGATGGATGGTTTTCCAGGAATTTCTGCCATCCGTGGGTTGTAGGCCATTGCTTCAGCCAACCTCCGCCATCCACCGCTCGTGGTTTCCACACACGCAACCACACTCACGCACATATATACCCAGGGACTTTGATTCTCGCGGGATTTTTGCTGCATCAATTTCATGTTGCTGTGGTCTTGGTCACAGTCTATATACTATGTCTTGTCTGTTGCTCTGCTCTGGTGGACCTCATGGTTGTCACGGCACCGAACACATACTGTAGATGTTCATCTCCAACGCCTTCCTTCGCATTTCTGTTATTCTCAGCCGGGAATGTCAGCGCTTTCTACCTCAAGGCAGTGAGGGACACTCACTCTCCGGGTGGGGATGTGACTTAGGGTATTCTTACAAAGTCCAGAGCATCAACATTGGGGCATAATGGCATAGAGCCGGGACTCCGGAATCAGACGCCTGGTTTGAGTATTGATTCTGCCATTGACCAGCTATGTGATCTGGAACAAGACTCATTCTTCTCTCTGTGCCTCCATTCTCCCATTGTTGGCTGAGTATATAGTATTCCCTACTCCTAGGAATTCTGTGAGGGGCTTAGAACAATACCCCATACAGAGTAGCCATTAATTTTAAATGTGAGTTACTGTCATTTTATATACTTATTTTTTATTGAGCTAAAATAGTAGCTGTTATTACTATATATGATCCTGGCTCTGGTCATCTGGAAAGGAACTGACTGACATGGCCAGCCCAAATTGGGTTATCCTTCCCCAGCCCCCTCCCCTGCAAAGTAGGGCTTAATCTTTTATTGGTAACTTGTACTTCCTCTGCTTGCAGAGGCTGGAGAAGGGAATACCAGGGCCTGTCAATCTTCCATCCAGAACAGGAATCATGTGGATGCCTGTCCCCATAGTTATTTACATAGTCAATTTCCTTATCAGTCATCCTTATAACTAATCCTTTGACCTTTCCTGGAGATTTCCTATCACTGGGCATTCCCTTTCCTCTCCCTCTCATTCTTCCTAAGGGCTGGCCCAGGTTCTCCTTATCTCTCTCCTGTACCATTAAAGAAGCTTCCCCACCATCTTCTCCACCTCTCGTTCCACCTTTCCCATCCCGTCCTCACACTGCTTCCAGAGTGATCTTTTAAAACAAGTCTCATTATGTTTCTTCTCTGCTAAAAGCCTTCAGTGGCTCCCTATTACCTGCACAATCATGTGAAAAGACACCATTTGGCTTTCAGAACCCTCTACAACATGGCTATAGGCTCATTTCCCCCAAGCTCCTTTCCTGCTCACCTTCTACTCCAGCCAGAAGGAACCAATACCTGGATCTCTGCTTCCTTCTTTTCTCAAGATATTTCCTTTTCCAAATGACTTCTCCTGCTACTTCTATATATTGAATTTCCATCTTTAAAACTTAAGATGAGGGACGCCTGGGTAGCTTGGTCAGTTAAGCATCTGCCTTTGACCTAGGTCCATGATCCCAGGGTCCTGGGATCAGGTCCTGCATCATGCTCCTTGCTCAGCCGGGAGCCAGTGTCTGCCTCTGCCTGCTTCTCCCTCTGACTGCAGCTTCCCCTGCTTGTGTGCTTTCTCTCTTTATTTATTTTATAAATAAAACAAAATCTTAAAAATAAATAAATACATACATAAATAAATAAAATTTAAGGTGAGATATTAGTTTTTAAAATGAGATTTTCCTGAAACAAGATGGGATTGGGAGGGAGACAAACCAAAAGAGACTCTTAATGTCACAAAACAAACTGAGGGTTGCCAGGGGGAGGGGGGTAGGGAGAGGGTGATGGGGTTATGGACATTGGGGAGGGTATGTGCTATGGTGAGTGCTGTGAAGTGTGTAAACCTGGCGATTCACAGACCTGTACCCCTGGGGCTAATAATACATTATATGTTTATAAAAAAATAAAAACATTTTAAAAACTTAAAAAAATAAAAATTAAAAAAAATAAATAAAATGAGATTTTCCCCCTAAGATCCCCCATCCCCCAACCCACTACCCCTCCAGTCAGAATTTTTTATCCTCTCTCTTACTAACACAGTAATTTGTTTATATCTCAATGATAATGCTTAGCACAGACTTTTTTGTGATATTCATTTTTACCTTTACTTATTTCACAACTCTTCAGGTGGCTAACAAAAACAACATGGTAAATATTTGTCAAAACTCATTGACTTGTACACTTAAGATGGGTTTATTTTATTGCATGCAAAGTATACCTCAATAAAATTGATTTTAAAAGAAAAATACAGTAAAAGTAAAGCAGAATAAAATAAACACATGGGAAAATTAGGATGAAGGGAAAATAAGGATGGAAACACAAAATAAATTTAGGAGTAAAATTAGTATAAACATGCATGCCATAAATTTCCATGGGCTACAAATTTGCCTCTGATTAACTTTTCCAGCAGCCAAAGGAAATAGAGAATTATGACTAGAGAAATAGAGATTTTCCTAGTTCTGAAACTTGAGCAAAATCTTTCTCCTGGTTTCTTATGAAAAGAACACTGTGATCTAAAGGACAGCTTTCTCAAGAATAACCCTGTTAAACCCAATAAGGAGTTATATAGGACTGTTTCTTATAACATCTCTCAGTTTAAGTTGCTGGCAGAGCATCAAAGTGCAATTAAGAAAACCGTCCCATAAGGGACTAAAATAGTGCAGTTCAAGTGCACAGCTCTCTAATGGTTTGGCTAGATTAAGAAATAAAATCTAAAATAACTACAGAAATGGATGAATTGCTTATCCTTCAAGAAATTCGTTGAATTAATATGAACATATCATGAATATGTCTTTTGTTAATATTTGAGAGAGGTTAAAACGACAGTTGGTGACTTCTATTATCAATCAAGGATAGACCTCTGTTTTCAAAGCTGTGTTGTTGTTAGTTGCATATACATTTATGGTTGTTATGTCTTTGTGTTGAATTGGCCCTTATATCATTATGTCATGTTTCTTTTTATCCCTGATTATATTCCTTGGCCTGAAGTCTACTTTATGTAAAGTTGATAGAGCTACTCCAACTTTCTTTTAGTTAGTGTTTGCATAATTTTTCTTTATCCTTTTACTTTTAACCTATGTTTTTATATTTTATATTTATATCTTATTTTACATATTTTATATTTTAGTATATTTTAAGTGAAGTTCTTGGAGATGGTATAGAGTTGGGTCTTTTAAAAAATCCAATCTGATAGTATCTTTTAACTGGTATATTTACATCACTCACATTTATTTCCTTTTTTTTTTTTTAAGATTTTATTTTTAAGTAATCTCTATACCTGGTGTAGGGCTCAAACTCACAACCCTGAGATCAAGAGTTGCATGCTATACTGACTGAGCCAGGCAGGTAGCCCATATCACTCACATTTAAGGTGATTATTGATATGGTTGGATTAAAACCATATTACCAAATTACTATCTTGCCTCTTCATTTCTACTTGTTCCAATTGTTCTTTGCTTATATATTTTTTCTACCTTCTTTAGGTTTAATTAGAATTTTTTTGAAATTCTATTTTTATTTCCTCTCTTGACTTATTTATACTAGTGATTGTCATAGGGTTTATAATACATATTTTAAAGTAATCCAAGTCTACCTTAAAATAATATTATACCACTTCAATTGAAATATAAAGACCTTATAACAGTATATTCCCAGTTCCTCTTTCCCATCCTTTGTGCCATTATTGTTATATATTTCACTTTTACCTATGCTACAAATATTGTAACAACACATTGTTACTTTTTTTTGTTGTTGTTTAAACAGTCAGATATCTTTCAGGACAATTAAAAATAAGAAAAAAAATCTGTTTTTCTTTTTTCATTTCTGTATGTTGATTCAAATTCCCATTCTTCTTCTTCCTCCCTGCTCCTTCTCTTCCTCTTCCTCCTCCTTCTTCTTCTTCTCCTTCTTTTTAGATTTTACTTTTTTTTATATCTTTTTTTTTTTAAAGATTTTATTTATTTATTTGAGAGAGAGGCAGCGAGAGAGCATGAGCGAGGAGAAGATCAGAGGGAGAAGCAGACTCCCCGTGGAGCTGGGAGCCTGATGCGGGACTCGATCCCGGGTCTCCGGGATCATGACCTGAGCCGAAGGCAGTCGTCCAACCAACTGAGCCACCCAGGCGTCCCTAGATTTTACTTTTAAATAATCTCTACACCCAATGCACGGCTTGAGCTCACAACTCCCAAGATCAAGAGTTGCATGCTCTACTGACTGAGCCTGTCAAGCACCCCTGTAGAATAAAATTTCTGACCTATATTTCTTCTGCCTGAAGAACTTCTTTTAACATTTCTTATAGAGTAGGTCTGCTAGTAGTGAATTCCCTAAGCTTTTGTTTATCTGAAGAAATCTGTATTTCTCCCTCACTTTTGAGAGCTATTTCTATTGGGTATAGAATTTAGACTTGATTTTTTGTTTTGGGTTTTTTGTTGTTGTTGTTTCTTTGTTTGTTTGTCTGGTTGGTTGGTTGGTTTTGTTTTGTTTTTGTAGTTGCTTTGCTTTCAACACTTTCAAAATAGCACTCTATTGTCTTCTTGCCTAAATGGTTCTGACAATAAGAGTTTTGTAACTCTTAGCATTGTTCCTGTGTAGGTAATGAGGTAATGTGTCTTCTTCTCTGGTTGCCTTCAGGATTTTCTCTTTGAGCTTTTTGGATCTGTTATGATTTGGTGTATCTCACTCATTTGGAAAATTCTTGGCCATTATTTCTTCAGATATTTCTTTTGTCCATTCTCTTTCTTAGATTCCAAATACACATATATTTAATAGTGTGTATTTAGCATTGTCTCACATCTCTCAGATTCTCTAGTCTGTTTTTTGTTTTTGTTTTTATTCTTTTTCCTTGTTTCCGTTTTGGTAATTTCTCTTGACGTATTTTCAAGTTCACTGACTTACTGATTCTTCCTTCAGCTATGTCAAATCTACTGATGAACCCATTGATAAGATTCTTTATCTCTGTTCCTGTGTTTTTTTATTTCTAATATTTTCATTGGATTCTTTTCTTATAGTTTTCAATTCTGATGAAGTTATCTGAATTTCCATGGTGTTTGGTTTTTCCATTAGAACCGTTAACATGTGAATCATAGTTATTTTAAATTCCTAATATGATATCTCTAACATCTGTATCATTTATGAATTTGATTCTAATGATTGTTTTTTCTCTTTTGGCTTTTTTTTTCTTTTTTGTATGCTTTGTAATTTTTTGTGGAAAGTCAGATTTGTTGTATAATACAGTAGATAATGAGGTGTGTTCATATTTTTTTTATGCTTGAAGATGAACACACCTTCCCTTTTGGTTGACCTGTAGGATAGGGAATTAATGTTAACATACACAGAAGTTAGGCTGGGTTTGAAGTTAGGCTGGGTTTGTTGTTGCTGTGATTACTCTTATTGCACCAAAGGGTTCAAATCCCTCTAATGATAACTTCTGTTTATGGTATGGTATGGTTTATGGAATGGAGTTTTTTGGTCAATGTCTGTTCTCTGCTTGACTTTTAATCTTCTTGCTTGGAGTCTCCCTTTGTACTCCTTGAGTCTCCCTTTGTACTGCTACCCAGAAAGAATCTGCCTTTTGTAGTCTTCTAGCTATATTCCAGTTTTTTTGTTTTGTTTTAACTTGATGCTTGTTACTGTGGAGAAGATGGGTATGTGGAGGCCATTCTCTGATGTCCTGATTAAGCCTCAGCTGTAGGCAGGTACTATCCATCTGGGACTCAAGGCAGTAGCTTTCTCAAGTGTTCTTACTCCCCCTCCAGATACAATGCTGCTGCCAGCATGCATTTCTGCCCTTCTACCAGAGGCAGAGTTTTCCCTTTTTCCCTATTTCCTTACCCCAACTTTTGTGAGTTTCCTTCAGTGCTCTGAGACTATTGTTTTGCTGTACTTCCTGCAAAATATTTTCTTCCTTGGAGAATACGAGGGAGGTAGAATATCAGCAGCGGTTGTTATTCTCCCTCAGCCAGTACCACGAGAGGATCTTTCTCCCTAATCTTCTTTGGAAGACTTTGGTGGGGTTCCTAGAGAAAATAATTTATAAGGAAAACCTTATTTTTGATAGTAACTGAGCAAAATTTGAGTCCTCTTAGGAAAGTTAAAGATTCCAAACAGTTCTTAGGCCCATAGAGATTGCCACTCTACCTCAGTGTGGAAGGGGCTGCTAGGGCCCCTATAGACAGGGCCATGATATTTATTAGCAAATATCTTCCAAGGTTTATCTTCACTCTCACCACCACGCAGTGAAATGCATCTTCAAGATCATAAAATTCTAAATGGGGAACAGTGGATTCCAGGTTTGGATTTCACAGGACAGTAAAATTAAAACAACAACAAAAAATTTAGAGGATCAATGTCAGGCTCTCAACTTTTTATTTTTCAGACCAAAAAGCACTCATTCTACTATCACATTATTTCGGTATGAAAAGAACATTTAATTCCACTCCCTTCCTCAAGCTACAAACGATGTAGCCTTGGAATAGTGACCAATCCTTTACTTGGGATGAATTTAACCCTTTGAAAAACTAAGTATGGCGAACTTAACTTTTTGTCTTTATCATCATAGGTCAATGGATGCTTATTTATGAACTAGCACAAGCCCTCAGCCTAGTGCTCACGGGCTTGCTGCAGAGCTTAGCTGCCTTTTCACGTAGTTCTATTTTCTGTATCTTTGTTGTGACCACCTGGAAAGCAGGATCATGTCACATTCCCATTTGTTTTTCTAACTTAACCCTTAAATGTAGCCTATGTAATAGGTGTTCAGCTAATGATAATGATTGATATTACTTATTAGTACCTTAATATATGTGTATACATGTATAGTGCTATGTACGTGTGTGTATATACATATACATGTATGTATATACATTGCTAATAAATGTTAGCTGAGCTGAACTGACATCCTGTCATGCCCTCTCTAGCACTCCTTAGATCCTCTTCCAGTGCCTAAGCCCTAAGCCCACCTGGAAGAATACAATATTTATTTTTATTTCTTTTCATCTTAATGGCATTTAGTGAGTGCCCACTTTGAGCAAGGAGGTTTTTGCTTGTTTGTTTTTTTTAAGATGCTGTAGGAGATAAAATGATAAACAAGACAAGAGTTTTGCTCCTAAGTGGGTTATAATTATTATGTACAGAGGTTATTAAAATACTAAGCAGAGTGTGATCAATGACCTAATTATGAGTACAGAGGGCCATGGGAACAGCGAAGCAAATGTTCATGTGCCCATTTACTCGTAAATTCTCTGAGTGGTTGCTTTGTTTTAGACTTAAGGTGGAGGGAGGAGAAAAAGCATGGGTTTTGCTTTGACGGATGGTTGCAAAGAAATAATAGCCCCAAGGTATAAAGAAATAACAGATGTGGGCAAAGCGTGGTTGGGCAAGGAACACAGGGAGGGGAACAGCTACTTCTTCCTGGGGTGAAGGAATGGCAGGTGGTCAGAGAAGTGATTAATGCTGACTTGGGGAAATCTGGAAATGTTTCATAACGAAAGTGGCACTTGAGTTGTCCTTGAGGCTGGACAGAACTGGGATGTCTGGAGGAGGGGAGTTGGTCCCACAGGAGCAGCCTGGGCAGAGGCATAGGGGAGGACAAGTATAGGTCAGGATCAGGAAATATAAGGTCATAACAGGGAGAACAAGGTGTATGGAGTGAGGGTATGACTGGAGAGGCTGGCCAGAATCAGAGTGTGGCTGGCGGGGAGCAGGTGCTTAATGAATACTTGTCAAATGATTGGATAAGAGAATGTCAGCATCAGACATGGGTTGTTGTTATTTTGTTTGCTTATTTATTGCATTAGCCAACGGTGTTGAATTTTAAATAGGGAAGTGGTACGATCACATTATCATGGCAGCTCTGTGGAGGACATGAGAGACAAGGCCAACTATGGGTGGGACCAAAGTTAGGAAACTCTGGTGATTGTCCTAAATGGCCTCCCTGCCCCAGTCCTGGAAGGCCCGATTCTCTGCCTCTGTGAAACACTAGGTAGGCTGGAATGTTTCCCTCTTTTGAAACATTTATGGGTCAATGAATGTAGGGCTCAAGTTAAATGCAGGGT
Organism: Mellivora capensis; assembly: GCA_004024625.1. Lineage (NCBI taxonomy): Eukaryota > Metazoa > Chordata > Mammalia > Carnivora > Mustelidae > Mellivora > Mellivora capensis. The sequence continues at coordinate 82,806 of PISX010004854.1, read as the reverse complement.
ATGCTTAAACACACACTGAGAACATCAACACACATCCTATTCCTAGGGAGGGGACTAAGGATCCCCTGTTTGCATTTATGTCAGGGCTGGCCTGGCTCCCAGGGAGGACCTGGGGAGGTGATATGTAGCACGACTGTCGGTCCTGAAGTCTGTACAAGCCTCTAAATGTCCTAGGCTTGATGATTCTCCCCTTCTTGCCTCCTAGAGGGAAGACGGAAAGCCATCTGATGTTCCTTTCTTAGCACTCCTCATCTATTCGGTATTGACATCAATAAACAATGAAATCACAGGATTCAGATTAAGTAAATCTATTTTCCTTACATGTGGTACAACACAGTTTGAAAATTAAAAAAAAAAAAAAACCAAATCAAATGCTCTGAAAGCAAAACTAATGCAAATTAAGGTCTGGAGAAATCTGTCAGCATCTGAGCCTTTATTTTGCTTTCTTCTCCCCTTTAAATTAAACTAACACTATTTTCCAAAGCTCAGATGTGAATCACAGCCCCTTCTGGAATGAATGATTATGACTCTGGCCTAGTTTAAACAGATGATCCCCTGCAAGTGTAGGAGGAGAGGCTCTTCTCTGTGGGGTAGAAGGTGCTCAGGCCTTGGCCTCTTGTGGGCAAACTCCCAGATGTGGAATTGCCCAGGTGAGGTAGCCTGAAGCCAGGGGAGCGAAAACAGACCCATATGGAGTCTACATTTCTTTTTGATGAACCCATCGCTTATGCTTTTTTTTTTTTAATGTATTTTGTGAATGCTTCTCAGTAACATTTTCAGTGGTCTGTAGCATATAGAGAATTGGTTCAGACTCTCATCCCTAAATATGTGACCTTGGGAAGGGTTACTGAAAGTCTCTGAACTGCAGTTTCCATCCCTATGATTTGGGGACAATAACACCCAGCACCTGCATGTTTGCATAGGGCTTTATGAAGTAATCCATGAAATGTATTTAGCACAGTGGCCGATGGTGAGCACTTAACAAAAGATAGCTTTTTCTTATTATTAATAAAGAGTCAAATTCAGCTATCTTGAAGGAGAAGGTAGAAGTCTTTGGGAAATCACAGATCCTTATTCTAGACACTTGTGCTTTCCTTGGTGACTGGAATTTCATGGCTGTTCTGAAGCTTTTCGCTCAGCAGTTAATGCAGAAGAGGTCACTGGGGGCTGGTCAGCCCTGGGGCTGCCCCAAGACAGTAAGAACCTGTGAGATCTTCACTCAGGCTTCCCATTAGGTCCCTGGAGGGAGAAGAGGGGAGAAGAATCTGGTGGTGCATTAAGCCCATGTCAAGTGTCCCTTTGCAATCAGACCCTCAGATGGGATGTCAGGTACCTGCCTCACATAGAGAGTACTGACTTTAAGAAAAAAAGAGGAGAGCCAGGTGCTTGCTTTGGCAATGTCGCCTGACCTTGTCCCATCAAGGAGTCCCAGGAAATGATAATTTGAAGTATGCAATGGGGGTGAGCAGAGAAGCTATTCTGAGCTGGAGGGAATAAGAAGGCCCAGGCCCTTCTTACCCAACCTAGGGCCAGGTACCTCAGCAACCATCCCAGATGCTCAGGCCCAGTAGCGCTGTTTAGAGTCTGTCAGCTCCAGGGATAGGACATCTGGGCCTGGACTCTCTGACCTCCCCAGAGGAGCTGCTCCTTCCATATGGAACCCAGACAGTGAAAGACATTTGTGCCCCCTGCTTCTCAAGAAGGATCCATGGAGGGTCTTTCTACCTTTGGGACTAACCTGGGGAATTAACCTTCAAGACTTGTTCCTGCCCCACTGCCAGGCTGAGTTGTTGTTCAGACAGCATCAGGGCCAAATTCTTCATTGATATCACAGAGTCTCTTGTCCCTATAATAAAATCCCTTAAAACCCAGCTGTTCAGCTTGGTCATTTCCCAGGATCACACTTTTGGATTTTGACGTCCACCATCTCCTTGGAAATTACGTGGCCCTTACATGAAAGGGAGGGGGCTGTTTTGTTTGCAGAAGCAAAATATTTCAAGGAAAGGACAAGGAACCAGGCAATTTTGCAGTAGGTTCTGAACTTTACTCTCACTAAAAAGTCTATTTTATTCGTAGGCACAAGAAGGATCTGGCGGTCCATCTGCCATTCCGCACAGGTGGCCCCATGCAGATGATCCTTCATTTTCTGTATTTGAAGGCCGAGGCTTGTTCTCTGTCTGGCTCTTCCAGCTCTGTCTGGACGCCTTGCTGTCACTCCCTCAATCAGTGTCCAGCCCCCAGCCTTGCTGTTCCTTTCTCTCCTTTGACTTTCTTCCCTGGCTTTCTGTAATGTGGAGTTTATTTCTCAGTCATCGCTGTTGCTGCTTCTGCCTTATCTCTCTTTCTGGTTTCCTAAGCATCTCTCTCCTAATTTGTTTCACCAGCCAAAGCCCAGCAGCCTGGTTCCTTGAGAAGCATGATTTTGTAACCTGTTTCAGATGTCCTCAGGAACTGCCCCTTATTTCTCCGAAGAAGCAGGTGGAGCATTCATAGTTCACCTTTTGTTTCGTTAATCTTGCAATTCCTTGCAAAGGAGAGAAGAAATTGGGGAAGCCCAGCTCCCTCTTTCCTTGCCCTCCAGCCACCAGCAAACTCAGCAGAGCTCAGAACACCCCAGAGTTTCAGGCCTATTCTGCTCCTTGGATTCACAGTTTCAGGAAGTTTGTCTCGTGCTCCAGGTGGCTGAATGCATCAATCAAAATCTTAAAATCTCTCTCTCTCTCCACCCTCTGCTTCTCCCCCACCTCTACCCTGTGGATGGGGGAGGGGGGGAGAATCCTAAAATATTTTTCCAGACCGTTGGCTCTTCCTAAGTAAAAACACGTGCTAGGCACTGCAGTCAGGTGCCACGCACTTGCTCACCGGCTGATCCAGACGATAAGTACCTGGCACCGCCTGTGTGCCCACGCCCCACCGACGCTCTGGGCATCCATGGAGACCACACTGGGCTCTGCAGGAGCTGTCCAGCCTGCCTGCTGGCGGAGGGATGCAAGTCCAGGCAGGGATTTGGCCTTTCGCAGCAGCATCAGGATTGTCGAGAGCTCTCCAGCACCCCATTGTTCTAGTCTTCCTGCCAATACTTGAGATGCAAGAGGCGGCACCTGTTTTTCTGGGGATGTTATTTCATTCCTCCAGGATTAACAAGTCCCAGCCACTCCTTGCTCTCAACCATACCTCCTCTAACTCATTCTCCTCTTCCCAGCACACTGGCTAACTTGAGCAGCCAGACTGGCTGGGGTCCAGTGTGTGTGTGTTCGTGGAGGGTTTTCTGTTTTCTCCCTGCAGAAGGTAAAGTGGAAAAGGAAGGGGACGGGAACTCACGATGACTGGGTTTCTGCTCTGGGTCAGAAACTGCGCCTGCCTGATGACTTACCGTGCCCGGTACCCTGGTCTCTCTGAATCCCAAAGCCCGAATCCTGCAGCTACAGGCTCTGTGCCGGTGCGCGCATGCGCGCGTGTGAGGGGCGGTGCTGGGAGAGGCGAAAGTGAGCAGGGCGGATCGTCCCAGTTTCTTTCTCTCCCACCATGAGTGTTGGAGTTAGAGAGGCTGGCCAGGCTTCTGCTTCAGCTCAGAGTGCCGCCTGTGTCTTAGAAAGATGGGACATTAAGGACACCAGGTCTCTGACTGTCTCCCCAGCAGGACTTCTGTTTTCTTTCACATGGCTTCGTGGGCTCCAGAGCCAGAATGCCCAAGTTCTAATCCCTTCCTGTTTGCTGGCTGTGTTATGTAGGCAAAGTACTTAAACTCTTTCTGCTTCAGTTTCCTCTTCTGCAAAGAAAGTCATAATAAGAATATTGTCCTCATCTCTAGAGTAGTCAAATTTGTAGACAGAAAGTAGGATGGTGGTTGCCATCATCAGGGGGCAGTGGAAGGATGGAATGGGGAATTAATTGTTTAATGGGTACAGACTTCCAGTTTGGGAAGATGAAAATGGTTGATGGTGATAGTTACACAACAATGTGAGTATTCTTAATGTCACAGAACTGTACACTTAAAAATGGTTACAATGGTAAGTTTTATGTATGATTTACCAAAATAGTAAAAAAAAAAAAAAAAAAAAAAAAGGTGCCTGGCTGGCTCAGTTGGTAGAGCATGTGTCTCGTGACAGTAGTACATGTGACTTGATCTCGGGTTCATGAGTTCAAGCCCCACGATAGGCATATTGCTTGGATTTTAAAAAAAAAAAAGAAAGAAAGAAAGAAAGAAAAGAGTATCTTCCTCAAAGGATTAGGAGGAAGCTTGAATAAGATAATGCATTAAGAACAGAGCCATGGTAAATGCTTCATAAACAGAGCTCTTCTGGGCTCCAAACTTGCCTTTTCCTGGGAAATCCTTGAAGCCAGGGGCACAGCTCTATAGCACACACCTGTCTCTTGGCTCAGGGTTGTATGAGAAGGGGGTCTCACGGCCAGTGTCTGGAGCAGCTCCCTGTGCATAATTCGGCAGCAGTCAGGATAGGCTGGTGACTGTGCATTTTAATGGAAGAGCTCTCACTGCCCGTGCTGAGCACCAAGGTTATAAATGGAACACTGCTTGCTAAATTGCCCCATTTTGCACATATGCCATGAGTTGCTGGCTCTGACATCCAGCTGAATTTGGTGGTTAAGGTAGAACAAAAGAATTATGAACCCACTAAGGACAACATCCAACTAAATGGCTGCAACACGGTATGTCTGAGAAGAGAATGCTGTTTCAATGTTGTCAGTGGTCTTACCCACAAATCTTTATGATGTGTCAAATGGGGGGAGAGGTGGGGAAAGCAAAATTCTTAGAGTTCAGCTCCAGAAATTGTTAGTGAGGTGTTGTTATGGAACCAAGGAGGGAGAGCAGACACATACACAGTTGAACACCCCTGTGTCATGCTGGATCTGGGACAGGAGCTCCTTCAGACTTCCTGCATGCAATTCTCCCCAGACACCACAACTCAGTCCAGAGCAATGACATTTATTATCAGGTGTATAGAACTCAGTAAGCTGCTACAACCTGGGCCAGGGTAGGGGGCAGACAGGAGAAAAGACTCCCCTGTCCTTGTGTCCTTCTTTGGGTCCCAGAAGGCCCTTTCTAATTCACGGCAGCCATGAGGCTCACCAGATTCTGAACCCAGAGGACCCTGCCACATGCTCAGCTTTTCAATGCTCCTCTAGCTCAGGGCTCTAAGACTTACTGTCTTTTGAAGCACTTCTTAGCCCCTCTATGTTGAAAGACCAGGTTTGTATTTTGATTCACCTTTATAAAAATTTCTAATCCATTGTGGGTAGATAAGGTACAGTTAAGTTACTAAACTAATTTAATAAATAAATGAAGAAGTAATTTGGAAAAATGAAGTAAGAAAGAGATAAAATATACAAGACCACTTTTACAATTGTAATAGCCAGAAGACATGAATTTGCCTAGTCAAATTGCTGTAAAAGTTTCTAGATACTTATTCTCCATTTTGGTGCTTATCATGAACAGATCAGTAACAAAATGCCTGTGCCTCCACACTGGTCAGGGGACCCCCATTTTGAATGGCATTGTTCTAAATCACTGGTCTCCAGAGTGGTGTGCCAAGACCATCCCTTGGGGTGCAGAAAAAAATATTGCCAACCTATTTATATTTTTATTCCATCTTCTGATTTTTACTTTTGTGTATATTTTTAACAAACATAACACAGTTGTAAAATAAGACACATAAGCTTTATAGGCACACACACAAAAAAAGGCAGGCTGTACTCAGAATCTTTTTACTGATTTATGTGATCAAAGACACTTGAAGTCTACTCCCCTCAGCTACTCATGTGACCATTACTGAGATGCCTCTTTGGGGCATTGCTTATCCTGCATTGGGCTTCTGTTATTTATTTATTTATTTATTTATTTATTTATTTATGAAGATTTACTTATTTATTTGACAGGCAGAGATCACAAGTAGGCAGAGAGGCAGTCAGAGAGAGAGAGAGAGAGGAAGGGAAGCAGGCTCCCTGCTGAGCAGAGAGCCCGACAACTCGGGGGTCAATCCCAGGACCCTGGGATCATGACCTGAGCCAAAGGCAGAGGCTTTAACCCACTGAGCCACCCAGGCGCCCCAAGGACTTCTGTTATTTAAAATATCATATATTTATACCTGTCCTAAAATTGTAAATTTTCTGAGGGCAGGAACTATGCCTTAAGTTGAATAAGCTGAGAGAAGTTTGCATGTGATTCCAGCCAGTGCCCTGGGATACAGGAATGTAAATATGGCCAGGAATTGGTCTCCTTTCTTTAGGATGTACATATCCGAGTTAAGGGCGGAGACCTTACAAATGAATAATTGCTTCTGGTGTAACATGTGCAATCGAGTAAACATGCATCGGTAACAAACTTGAGGCGTAAAGAGTGGATAACTCCACTGGGCACGGTTCTCAGATAGCACCCGGAAGAACGGATACCTGAGAAGATATTGAGGGATGACCAGGCTGAGGGACGATGCATGGCTGGCAGGAAGGGGGTATTTTGGGTAATATTAGCATGCAAAAAGGTAAAGAGTTCTGCATGCCCATGAGGATAGCTATTTAAAAGATAGAAGATGACAAGTGTTGGTGAGGATGTGGAATAATTGGAACCCCCTTGCACTGTTGGTAGGAATGGAAGATGGTGGCCACTATTATAAACAGTATGGCAGTTCCTCAAAAATTAAACATAGAATTACCGTATGATCCAGCAATTCCGCTTCTGGGGTTATACCTCAAAGAAATCAAAAGCAGAAACTGAAACAGATATTTGTACACCCATATTCATAGAAACATTATTCACAATAACCAAAGGTGGAAACAGCCAGAGCATCCATTGATAGACAAATGGATAAACAAAATGTGGTCTATACATACAGTGGACTATAACGCAGCCTTAAAATGAAAGGCAGTCCTAACACGTGCTGCCATGTGAATAAACCTTGAGGACATCATGCTGAGTGAAATAAGCCAGTCACAAAAGGACATGTATTGTATGATTCCATTTATATGAGGTACCCAGAAGAGTCCAAATTACTTATATGAGGTACTCAGAAGAGTCCAAAGAGAGTGGAACAGAGTTACTAGGGGTGGGGGATAGAGGGAATGGGGAGTTATTTAATGGGTACAGAGTTCCAGTTGGGGGAAAAGGAAATGAAGAAGTTCTGGAGACGGGTGGTGGTTTTGGTTGGACTACAAGTGAATGTATTCAATGCCACTGAAAGGTACACTTAAAAATGGTTAAAATGGTGAATCTTATGTTTTATATATCTTACCACCATTTTTTTTTAAAGGCATAAAGTAACAGATGACACCATGTATTCAGAACATGGCATTTTCTGTGCTTGACTATGGCTGGACCATAAGCTGTGAGGAGGGGAGGGAGGAGAGGGAGGAGGTGCTCATGTTCCTTCCAGCTTAGAATGAAACAGCACAATTACTCTGTCCTATATGTCTCTCTAGCTGCTCACTCCCTTCTTTCCCTACCTGGACCGCCAGGTTTTATATCCGTACCTCTGTGCAGCTACTTCACTTCCACAAATAAACATACTCATTGAAGACTGGACACGTCCCCTCACCTTCCCTGAAGGCTCACAATGGCTTCTTTGGTGCTAAGTCCCGTGGACTCCTCAGTCTTTCTGACATTATTAACCACATGCTTCTTGTTGAAACTCTACTCTCCTTCCACTTTTTTGGTGTCACTCCTCTGATTTTCCTCCTATCTACTCCTAGTTCCATCCCAGTTTCCTTTGCTGGCTTCTCTTCTCTTGTCTTTTCATGAGGATCTTTTCCCAGGGTTCCATCCTGGGTTCCCATCTTGTGTTTTGTAGCGTCCTCTTGCTGGCTCTCATTTCCTCCTGCTGTTGTTTATATATCAGTGACTCCCAAACTGATGTCTCATTCCAGATCTCTCCTCTTAGCCTAAGACCTGGATATTCATCTTTTTACTGTCCCTCTGTCTGCTCACATTCAGTGTGTCAATGGCATCAGCTTCTTGCTTGTACCCTCATCACACTCTTCCCCTCTCTCACCTCTGGCATCTCTTTTGTTCCTATCTGTTCAATTCTCTGTCTCCTTTCTATGTCTCAAATGCATTTCCTTTCAATATTAGTAAGGGTAATACTTTTTATAAGGCTATTATTTTCCACCACTGTGTGCTCTTACTGATCTTGGAATCTCCAAGCTAGCAGAGGACTGAGCCTGCTGCCTAGTACTGAGATTAACAAGGGATGATGACCTAATTCTACCATGGTGCTGGATATGTGCCAGGCCCTGTTCGAAGCACTTCACAGGTAATACTTCATTTAATTCTAACAAGCATCCTATGAGGTAGATCATTCTTTTTCTGTCAGTCCATTATTCTTTTATAGATGAAAAACGAAGGCACAGAGAGGTTAAGCATCTTGCCTAAGGGCCACAGCTTATAGAGGCTCCATGTTGAATGAATGAATGAATGAAAACACGCAAGGGAAAATAAATGTCCGAGGCCGGAAAGAGGGGCTGAGTTGCATAACAGTGAGTTATGCCGTGCGTATATTGGTTAGGCCGGAAGCCATTTCTTGGATTTCTTTCCAAGGAGGCGCTAAATGTTTATTTCGGCAGTTGTAGTTTGACCCAGGGTTTAGTAGTACTTCAGAGAAAATAAGAATTTGATATATGTGATCAAGATAAATAAGGGGACAAAACATTCTTGATGGAGAGGGAAGAGAAACTGGTTTCTCCAAGGCCTGATTTCAGTTGGAGGCAGGAGTCAGGGTGGTTTATCTACAGTCTGTGCCTGCAGAGTGATGCTGGCATCCTGCCTCATCCAGCCTTGCTACACAAGCATCGTGACCAGCATTCCCCAGGGAGCCCTCTCCCGGAGATTTCTATAGCACAGCGTCCTGGGCATCGACTGGGGGCTGCTGGTCACCTGTCATTGTCGTTCATTTAAAAAACCCATTCTTGATACCCACATCTCTATCACACTAAAGCCTGGTTACCACAAAACTATTCATCGACCATTTTATAATCTAGGAATATTGTGCTGCCGGACCTGTTTGCTGTCTCCCCCAGTTCTTAACCCTCCCTGAGCTTCTCTTCTGTTTTCAGAGCGCACGGTGCTGCAGATCTGTGGTTCTGCCATGACCATTGAGAAAGGAAAGCAGTGAAAAGGGTCCTTCTCCCTCCATTGCTGCCCTCTACAACAGAATAAACATCAAGATACCTCCATTGTTCCTGCTATTCCTGTTTTCTTCCTTTCTCCCAGCTAAAAATAAACACTTGAATAAACTGCCCACTCTGACAGGCTGTCAGAGCTGTAAGGCATCTTCAAGACCTGCTGGTTCAATGTCCTCATTTTAAATATGAGCGAACAGAAATCTAGAGAAGGTTGAGGATCCTGTCGTTATTATTGGCCTTTTTTATTATAGCCATTCTAGTGAGGGTGAAATGGTACTTCATTGTGGTTCTAATTCACATTTCCCTAATGACTAATAAGGTTGAACTTCTTTTCATGTGCTTAGTGGACATTTGCATAACTTCTTTGAAAAAATGTCTGCTACTAGTTCCATCCCAGTTTTGGGATGGACCAGGTTGAAACTGGTCCACCAGGGTCAAATACATCTTCTTAAGGGCTTAGATGAAAACCCTTGTCAAGGGACGTGGAAGATAGAAAGCATTCTCCCTTTGCCCAAATTCCTCTCTGCAGCTTCTACTTATGTGACAATTACACTGTAAATTGATTTTAATTCTTCCCTGTGATTGCTCCTTTAAATCCTATTTAGAAAAATAACTTTAAGAATCTATCATGTTTCAGTTCTTCTCTGCTGGTTACCTTCTCCAGAATAAGCCTTGACATAGAAAAATGAAAGCATGTGTATGTTTTCTTCTCTTCCCTTCTAGTGGTTTAATGCAAAGGGAGGGATTGCCATAAGATACCCGAGGAGAGGCGAAACTTCAGTGTTTAATATTTTTGCAAGCCTTACACGGTGTACTCCCATGATGAAAATCACTTTAGGGCAGTCATTGAAACACAATGTTATTGGTAAATATCTTTTTTATACCCATTTTATCCACCACATCATGAGCACTTTGGAGGCATAGACTGTCATCTTTTGTGTTCCCACTACACAGCACGATGTCTTGCACATAGTACGTGCTCAATAAATGATTGCAGGATGATGGCTGAATGGAGTTATCAGTCTGGCCACTCATTCAGGGCTTTGACTCCCTTTTATAAAGAATAGTACTTAGGTACTAAATGACCCTCAAGCTGAGCTTTAATGCAAAGACAGCACATGATAGCAGGAAGAAGGTTGTCTTTATGCACATGGAAGAAGCCAGACAAAGGCTGGGAGCAGGAGACTAAACTTGCTAGGTTGTCCATCAGGAAATTAAACAGCCTATCCATTCATTAGAGAAGGAACAAATGACAGGCCTTGTGCATTACCAGACTGTTAATAAGCAAGAGCCAGACTTGCTTTTATGGAAAGCCAGACTCTGAATGCCATGTTACCCAGCCCTCTCAAGCTACCCATTCTTAGAATCTTGCTATTCAAAATTGCTAAGACTGTAAAGAGTACTGGTGCTATAAAAAGGGGTTACAATCCCTCTTTTATAACAGTTCCTGCCCTCCTTTTTTCAAGACTGCTGAAATGGTTTATATTTGCTCTGATGATCTCATGCAGAGATTAGCCGGGGCATGTTACCCCTCACCCAAAAGGAGAGGCATTGTTGTGTGTGTGTGTGTGTGTGTGTGTGTGTGTGTGTCTAGGGGACCTCATAATAAACTCACTGACCTCTTCAAATTGAAGGCCTTGCCTTTTGGATTTCAATCCATTCCACTTGCTGTGTTGAAACTGGTCCACCAGGGTCAAATACATCTTCTTAAGGGAAAGATGTCTGCAGCAAGGATGGAGTGATGAGACAGTCTAATACATTTTTGAGGGTCCGTTGGGTACTTCAATCTGTGGTTGATGCTTTTGCATCTCATTTGTTCCTTCTAACAACCTCTTTGACCTCTTTTTTACAGATAATAAAGCTAAGGTTCAGAGAAATAAAATAGTCTTGCTTGAGATCACATAGCTAAGTGGTGGAGCTAAAATCAAATACAGGTTAAATACAGGTAGACCTGTGATCCTTCCAACATATAATTCATTCAGCAACCATTATAAAAATATCTGAGGCCAACAAATAACCCAATTTTTAAAAAGGGGCAAAGGGCTTGAGCAGACATTTTTTCAAAGAAGTTATGCAAATGTCCAATAAGCACATGAAAAGAAGTTCAACCTTATTAGTCATTAGGGAAATGTGAATTAGAACCACAATGAAGTACCACTTCACACTCACTAGAATGGCTATAATAAAAAAGGCCAATAATAACAAGTATTGGTGAAGATATGGAGAAATTGAAACTCTTGTCCATCACTGCTGGGACTATGAAATGGTACCACCATTCTGGAAAACAGTCTGTTAGTTCTTTAAGAAATTAAACATTGAGTTACCATATTATGCTAACAATACCACTCCTAGGTATCTACCCAAGAGAATTAAAAACATATGTCCAGGGGCACCTGGGTGGCTCAGTCGGTTAAGCATCCCACTCTTTTTTCTTTTTCTTTTTTTTTATTTGTCAGAGAGAGAGAAAGTGAGCACAGGCAGACAGAGGCAGTGGGAGACAGAGACAGTGGGAGACAGAGGCAGTGGGAGACAGAGGCAGTGGGAGACAGAGACAGTGGGAGACAGAGACAGTGGGAGACAGAGGCAGTGGGAGACAGAGACAGTGGGAGACAGAGACAGTGGCAGCGAGTGGCAGGCAGAGGCAGAGGGAGAAGCAGGCTCCCTGCTGAGCAAGGAGCCCGATGTGGGACTCGATCCCAGGACGCTGGGATCATGACCTGAGCCGAAGGCAGCCGCTTAACCAACTGAGCCACCCAGGCGTCCCAAGCATCCCACTCTTGATTTTGTCTCAGATCGTGATCTGAGTGTTAGGGATCCAGGCTGGCATCGGGGTCTGCTCTCAGTGGGGAGTCTGTTTGAGATTCTCTCTCTCCATCTCCCTCTGCCCCTCCCCCTCCTAGCTCTCCCTCCCTCCCTCTCTCTCTCTCAAATAAATAAAATCTTTTTAAAAAGAAGACATACGTCCACCCAACAACTTGTACATGCATGTTTATAGCAGCATTATTTGTAATAGACAAAAAGTGGAAACAACCCTAAATGTCCATCCAATGATACATACTTAAGTAAATGGTGGTATATCTACATAACAGAATATTATTCAGCCATAAAAAACGAAATACGCTTGAAAAATAAGGGTGAATTTTATCATACTGACACATACTACAACATTAATCAACTCTGAAAACAGGATGCTAAGTAAAAGAAGCCAGTCACAAAAGGCCACATACTGTATAATTCCACTCATATGAAATGTCCGGAACAGGCAAATCCACAAAGATAGGAGGTAATGGTCACCGGGAGCTGGGAGGAGGGAGGAATGGCCACTGGCTACTAGGAAGTATGGGGTTTCTCTTCCAGGTGATAAAAGGGTTCTAGAATTAGATAGTGACGGTGAGTGCACCACTCTGTGAAAACACTAAAAACCTCTTACCTGTACACTTTAAAAATAAGGGTAAATTTTATCATACATAAATTGAATCTCAACAAAGCTGTTATAAAGTATATATGTGAGGCCAGAGGGTTGGTTTAAGCTGGTGTCAGGTAACCACACTTGGGAAAAACACTAACTCACTGGGCACATGCTACCAAGATTTAGGGTTTAACAATAAAATGACCAACAGAATGCTTGCAGGGAGTGTCTGTCCATGACAGCCTTGGAAATAAAGTTCTTGAAAAACAACTAAAAAGGTGAAGGAATGTCCCTTTTGATTCTGCTGTGAGATACGTCACTCATTACAGTAACGGTATATCTCACAGAGATTGAGGTGCTAGGAGTATACAGCTAGTAGGAGACCCAGCCCATGGTTTATAATACAATAGTAAAATAAAGGTCAACGTAGTGCTAGGACCACTATCACTACTTTCATTTGGTCATTTATTAGAAAGTACTTATCCAACATCTGGAATGTATCAGGTACTTTATTATTTGTGATAGAATTTATCACGTTTATTATTCACAGACGTCTCATAAAGTATTAGCCTCCCATTTTACAGATGAGAAAACTGAGACAGGGGTTAAGAAAACTGCACAAAGGTACATATCTAGTGAGTAATAGAGACAGAATTTGCCCCAAGATTCGTCTGACTCCAGAGCTAAGAGCCAGAGGATTGGATGGGAGAGCAGTGAGCAAGCAGTGGCTGGCCATCCATGGACAATATCAATGTTGGGGAGAAGGAGCATGGTGCGGGAGTGAGTAATGTCTAGCCCAGACCCTGGAGTCAAATGCCTGGGTTTGAATCTTGCCTCTGCCATCTCACGGGCATGGTGTACAGCTTTAATAAGTTATGAATGCAAAAATGCTTACAACAGTGTTTGGCACATAGTGAACATCCAATGTGCAGAGCATTTATTTATTATTATTATTATTATTGTCACTTCTGCACATACGCATGGCCATGGCTCTGAGGTTAGGGACTATCAGGGTAGAAAAGCCTCTCACAGATTTACAGTTGAAACAATGGCTATCTCTGGGGACTGGGCTTAAGAGAGTGGGAGTGTAAAGAAAGAGGAAAGATGTTCTTCCTCTCCCTTATTTGTCTATTTTGAATTTTTTACAATCATGCATTACTTTTTATTTTTTTTATTTTTTTATTTTTTATAAACATATAATGTATTTTTATCCCCAGGATACATGTCTGTGAATCGCCAGGTTTACACACTTCACAGCACTAATCATAACCCATACCCTCCCCAATGTCCATTACCCCACCCCCCTCTCCCGATCCTCCTCCCCACAGGAACCCTCAGTTTGTTTTAGGGATTAAGAGTCACTTATGGTTTGTCTCATGCATTACTTTTTAAAACAAAAGAAAAATAGCTGCAAATAATGCTTTCACCAATAAAAGGATACTTGTAAAAAAAAAAAAACCCAAAAAACAAAACGCATAACAAAACCCAGGGACATCTGTATTTATTATGATTCTTGGGAAACCCAGAAAGTCAGTCTTCTATATGCAACTCACAGATTAGAGTCTTTGCAGTGAGGGGCACAGTGCCAAATTTAGAGATTCATTACCTTGCTCCCTCAGCCTGTTTTCCATTATAGGCAAATTTGCTGTAATTTGATCTTGATAGATGACCTGGCAGGCGTTTCTAGACCTCAGCTCTGCAGGGGGCACCTCTCTGATTCCATCCTGCCAGATACTCCCCGGATGGGTGATATTTACGGGAGTCTACCAGCAGGGCCTTCCTCTAGGAGATTAGAAGGTGATGGGGAGACCTGTCTACTTGATGTGGAGTCTGAGAATGTCAGTCATGGATGGGATCCGGGGCTCAGGAAAGGAAGGAAGAAGAGGTGAGCACTCCCATCTTCCCAGATGTGAAAAGGCAAGTAATGTCCATCATCTCACCCCAGGGAACAAAGATTGGCTCTGCATCTTTCATCTTACCTAGCCTCAAATTTTCCATGTCAGCCCTACCAGGCTGTTTTTCCTTGGTTGAAATGTGACTTTCTCATTTGTAAAATGGGTTTCATATTTCCTATTTTCCAAGGGTTTTTGGAAATCAGATTAGGTTTGCCCTGAAATGTATCATATAGGCTTCTGGGAGCAAAGCAGAAATGATACAGAAATAAGGACAGGGAACAGTGGAGTGACTCATCACTGGTTTGTCTCTCTACAGGAAGAATAACTAGAGGATTTAAACTTAATAGCCCATCAGGAAACAGCCCCAAACTAGCAAAACTTCAATGTTTTACACTTAACTTTACATGATGATAAGGGTGTGCTTGGGACAGACAGTAAGGATACAGGGAAAAAGCTGCTAGAATGTTGTAAGCAAAAACACTTTCATTATTTTGCAGGTCTCTCTGCAGGAAGAATAACTAGAAAAAATTTTTATCCAGGCTAAAGTTCCCAGAATAAATGCCTTCCAGTGCTTCCTGCCTTTAAGCCACACCTGTATCCTACCTCTACTGGACTCTGTCTTACACATCTCTCCTTTGTCCCTCTCCCACTGCTGAGCCAGATCTTGGCAAGGAGACAGGAAGGAGACAGCCCCAAGGGACGTGTTCCCACCAGCCTTGAGCTGACTCTATCTCCATCCCTTACACATGACTCAGATGCCCTCTGTCCTGTTCTCCCATACTTGGAAAAAGATTTGCCCAGTGAGGCATCACACAGAGGAAGGACAGAGTTCAGAACTCACATGGCTGAAAATACAAAGTGATCCAGGAAATTAAGAAACAAAGACAACTGGCCTCAGCTTCTCAAGGCTGTTCTTCCATTCTCATTGCAGAGTAACCAGACAGTATAAGATAGGATGAGCTTTCATTCCAATCAACGAATCTGGTGGTTCATATACCACTATGTCTTCTTCTCTTGGCCGTCTATTGGGTGTGAGATGGGGGAAAGAGAGGATTTTTGTTTCCAGAGAGTCTTTTGTCTCCTTCTTGAAAGTTTCCTAAATGGCAGTACTCTATGTGTGTTTCCTAACATAATCTGTTGGTAGTGTGGCACTGAGGAGGCCTGAAGGAACCGGGAGATGCCCTACCCCCCACTCCAAAAACGAAAAGACACTTTTGGAAATGTAATGGAATTATTAAAATTACACAATAAATTTAATTATATAATGAAATCAGAAAAATCAAGATAGAACATTTTAGAAGTATATTTGAACTCAACAAATGGTGACACTTTAATGGTACCGTCTTTGTCCAGCTCCTCTGCTAGCATTGTTCACATGAATACCAGCAAGTTCTGTATACGAGGTAGGCACATTCCTGCTCTGCTTCAGTCAGGGACTGACCTGTTACTATTATATTTAAGTAATTCAAGCTCCTCCCTTCTACTCCCAATCCTTAAGCATTTTGTTTATGCTATCCCATTAAATCTTGTTTTGATTATGTGATGCTTCCTTTCAGGGAGAAGAGATTGAACCCTTTCAAAGAGAAGTCAAATGATACAATGGAGGGGCACCTGGGTGGCTCAGTCAGTTAAGCATCTGCTTTGGCTCAGGTCATGATCCCAGAGTCCTGGGATGGAGTCCCGTCTTAGGCTCTTTGCTCAGTGGGGAGCCTGCTTCTCCCTCTCCCTCTGCTTGCTATTCCATAGCCTGAGTGAATTAGGAGAGGTCTGGAAGGGGGCATGCACCAGCTTTAGTGTGTGCCTTGCAACTTTCAGTGTGCTGCCATCCAAGAAGGAGCAGAGATGAGAGGGCAGAAAAAGAGGACAGCTGCACACTCTTGGCATGCCAGAAGACTCTAGAAATGGTTTAGACTCAGCATGTTAAAGAAACTGAAATCGCCAGACCAAGGGATGAGGGAGGGTAAGTGATGAGGCCTGTATACCCTACCATTCTCTCTGGGAGCTGCCACTCCCCCTTCTGCTTGGGCTTGTTTCCCAGTCTCTGGCCTCCGTCTGGTCACTCAGCTCAAGATGTTGCAAGTGGGTGCCTGGGTGGCTTGCTTAGTTAAGCGACTGCTTTCAGCTCAGGTCATGATCTTAGAGTCTGGGAATCGAGCCCCACATCAGACTTCTTGCTTGGCGGGGAGCCTGCTTATTCCTCTCTCTCTCCCTGCTACTCTATCTGCTTGTGCTCTCTCTCTGTCAAACAAATAAATAAAACCTGAAAAAAAAAAGATGTTGCATATGTGTTTGCAACATTTTCACCTTTGTACCTTTGTTCAAGCCCTCCCTCTATCCTCCTCACCCCTGTGGCCCAGCTCAGAAAGGCCTGGTCTTCATGAGGGCACCCCTGAAATATTCTATGGAATTTGATGCCTCTTTTCCCTGAGCTACTTGGCTATAGTACCGGGCTTCTGCCATAGATTATTTTCCTGCACCTCCACTCCTCACTAACATCCTAAGCACTCAACAGAACCCTCCCCACCATAGCTATCCCATGTAGTCAATTATAAGCTTTTGGAGGATGAATGTGTGTCTTATTAATTTTTTTTATTTCTTTTCAGCCTAACAGAATTCATTGTTTTTGTACCACACCCAGTGCTCCATGTAATGCATGCCCTCCATTATATTATCCATAGCACATGGCACAGACCCAGAACACTGTGGGTACCAAAATGGAATAAAATATTGGCTGTGAATTATAACGGTAGACCTAATTCTGTTAGTGAAATGTTGTTTGGATTTTAGAGGCTAATTTTCTGACAAATACAGTTTAATCTAGAAAAATACATCTTCCACTACCATAAATAGCCCCTGGCAGCCCAAAGGAATTTTAGCACCTTTCAAAGGTGAACATTTCTCACTTCCTTGCTAGTTAGCTCTGCTTGTTTATATACTGTGAACACAGTCACAACCACTTGACTCAAGCCCATGGTTTATCTGGTCGGTCTTGTCTCTCTGGCCTGGTGTGAGTGAGGTCCATGGGCTAATGGGAGTCAGGTCCGAGCACAAGTTTGAACAAAGAATTTGAGATCCAGGACAAATAAAAAGGATGATGATGCTACATTTTTGCACTCTGTAATGTAGCAGGTACGTGCTAAACTACACACTTGGCCAAGCAGATTGCAGGCCCCGCAGGGCACTCCTTGGCGTCACCGGGTGGGAAGACTTTGGTGCCTATGAGCTGGCTGTTTGCCCTAGAAGTGGCTCTAGGACTCCATGGCTTTCTCTAATGGGGACAAGTATAGTGTAATGGTTAAGAACCAGGAGTGTCTGGACAGAACTAGTTTAAGTCCTGGTTCCACCACTACTGAAGGAGTGATGGAAGGTAAGATACTTAATCTCTTTAAGGCTTATTTTTTTTTTTGGAATCACATTAATTTATTAAAGAAAAAATGTTTTCCCTCCAACTCACTTATTCTTTATATATATATATATATATATATATATATGTATATATATATGTGTGTATATATATAATTTTTTATATATATATATGTGTATATATATAATTTATATATATATAATATATATATATTTTTATATATATATTATATATATATGTGTATATATATAATTTTTTTATAAACATATAATGTATTATTAGCCCCAGGGGTACAGGCCTGTGAATTGCCAGGTTTACACACTTCACAGCACTCACCATAGCATATACTCTCCCCGATGTCCATAACCCCACCACCCTCTCCCTAACCCCCTCCCCCCGGCAACCCTCAGTTTGTTTTGTGAGATTAAGAGTCTCTTATGGTTTGTCTCCCTCCCGATCCCATCTTGTTTCATTTATTCTTTTCCTACCCCCAAACACCCCACGTTGCATCTCCACTTCCTCATATCAGGGAGATCATATGATAGTTGTCTTTCTCCGATTGACTTATTTCGCTCAGCATAATACCCTCTAGTTCCATCCACGTCGTCGCAAATGGCAAGATTTCATTTCTTTTGATGGCTGCATAGTATTCCATTGTATATATATACCACATCTTCTTATTAAGGCTTATTTTAAAAAATATGTGAAGTGGAGGAAGAGCCCACTTCATGGCATTGTTCTGAGGATTATATGGAATCGTGCATTTCTCTGTGGCGTCAGACCCATAGTCAGTGCTCAGTACCTGCCAGCTGTTGGGAGCTGACTCTTCCCATATGCTTAGTAATAGAGGACCGGCCTCTCTGGCCACAGTTCTTGTGAATTCTGGCTTTTAAGCAGAAAGTGCTGCTCTCAGAAGACTAAGCTGAACCCACTCTACCCTCAGTGCAGCCCTGGGATTTCCAGAAGGATTTAAAAGATGGAGAGAATAATGGTGCAACTCTGGGTATCAAAAACGTTTCCTCTTGGGGCACCTGGGGGGCTCAGTCTGTTAAGCATCTGCCTTCGGCTCACGTCATGATCTTGGGGTCCTTCGATCGAGTCCTGCATCAGGCTCCCTGCTCAGCAGGGAGTTTGATTCTCTCTCTCACTCTCCCTCTGTGCTTCTCCTGACCCAATCAATAAATAAAATGTTAAAAACAAACAAACAAACAAACCACCTTTCCGCAAGTGTCTAAGGCTGGGAGAAGGGCAGCAGATCTGCTGTTTCTATGTCAGGGGTTCTGTGGGTTAGAATAACAGCATAACCTGTACGGCCCAGAAACATGGTGTGAGCAGAACCTGGGCTGGGACCTGGCTAGGTTAGCCGACACAGTCTGGAGAACAGAGCAAGCTTTAGGAGCCCACGCCAGGGCTACGTTTCTGATCTTGGCCACAGTAGCATCTCTCCCAATGAACCCATGTAATGCACATTTATTAATTCAGTCACTCAACAAAATCTTACTAAGTGCCTGCTCCGTGCCAACCATTGACCTCATGGAGCTTTCATTCAAGTTGGCGAGACAGGTGTCAATCAATTTGCCACAGGAATAGCAATATAGCACCGATTCTCAAACCTTAGTGTGCGGGGTGCCTGCGTGGCTCAGTTTGTTAAGTGTCTATCTTTGGCTCAAGTCATGATCTTGGGGTCCTGAGATCGAGTCCCAGGTTGGGCTCCCTGCTCAGCAGGGAGTCTGCTTCTCCTTCTCCCTCTGCCTGTTGCTCCCCCTGCTTATTCTCTCTGTCAAATAAATAAATGAATAAATAAATAAAATCTTAAAAAAACAAAAACACCTTAGTATGCATCAGAATCCTCTGAAAGATTTGTTAAAACAGTTTCTGATTCAGGAGGTCTGGAGTGGGGCCCAACATTTGCGTTCTGAATGAATTTCCAGGTGATGTTGGTCTAGGAACCACACTTGGAGAACCACTAATGTATGATAACAAACTGTAATAGGTTCTCTGGGGCAAATATATGGAAGGTTCTGGGAGAGTGTATCAGAGGGTCCTAACTCAGATCAGAAGAGTCTTAGAAGTCCTGTCTGAAGAAATGGCGTTTAAACTGAGATCTGAACAGGTGGGAAAGAGTGTGAGAAAGAACGTGGGGGCTCTGAGGAGGAAGGGAGCGTGGTGAGCTGGAGAGGGGAGGCCAGTGTGGCAGGACCACGGAGGGTGGGGCAACAGCCATTCAGACAAAGTCAAGGGCCAAGAGTCAGGTAGATCATCAGGATCTTGCAGATGAGCAGGAGGGCTGTGCGTTATGTGTTAAGCACAGTGGGAAGACTCTGTTGAGCAGAGAAGTGACATGTTCTGATTTATAGTTTTAAGATTTAACATATTGCCACTGTATGAAAGATGGATTTCATAACAGTAAAAAATGGTAGTAGGAGACTGGTGAGGAGACTGTTACAGAAGTCCAGGCCAAGATTTAAAAAAAAAAAAAAAAAAAGGTGGCTTGGATATCGATGGCACCTGTAGGGACTGAAGGAAGTAAGTAAATCTGGGATATTGTTTGAGGTACTGTGGCTAAAATTTGATGATGGGTTGGATGTGGGAGAGAGGAAAGGAAAATAGTTAAGGAGGAGTACAGGTAAGCAGGAAGAAATTACAGTAGTGGGATGGATCTGATGATCTTAAGAAAGTGAAGAAAATTTTGTGTCCACATCCACTAACAGTCTTTATTTATCTTACCTCTCAACTTTCTTCCCCTTTTCCCCTCATCTTTGTGCCATTGTGCCAGTCTAGTTAAGCTATTTACTGTGGCAGTAGGCTATCTGAAGATGAGGGTAAGGCTCTGGTAAGTTTGATCAAAATCTGTGGGCGTTGGTTCCCAATCTAACAAACACAGCTGGGAGAAAGGATTGTCCCCATATACAAATGCTGTATCCCTTTCAAGCTCTTCTGGAAAATTTTTAAAACATTCATCAGAGAAAGCTTAATTTTGTCATCCTTATTTCACTGGGGCAACCCTGAACCATGGAGCAAAATGCCTTGTTGTCTGCCAGAGAGGGAAGGAAGCCAATTCCAGTGTGAAGGTTTGGGGCTTCCTGGCTCCCAGGTATCTCAGCAGGGCCTCTTGCTCGAGCAAGTAGAAGTAGGTCATGAGCTGCAATTAGGGACAGGAACAGGATGTTTCCAGCTGGAGGTTTGAACACTGGTGAGTCAAAGTGGAGGTTCCCATGGCAATAGTAATACCATCTCTTTTTCTGAGACCAGCAACCTAGCAATATGGGGGTGAGTCAACTGTTACTTTGAAAACCTGTTGTATTTCTCTACTTTCATGTCTTAGATTGGAAATATCTGTGGTGACTTGGTTCACAGGCATTTGACAGAATTTCAAATGGTTTTCCACATGGCGATGTGGTCTTAGGTTAGAAGCCTAAGAAGAACCATCTCATAATGCGCCTTTCCCCTTGTCCCTTGCACCATCCCCAGGGATTAATAGACTTTAGGGCTCTAATGGTATGAGATTTTTTTTTTACTAGCTTAACAGTCTTTCTCAGGGTGTTACATCATTTTCCAACTTTTCTGATTTTGAGAAATATCAAGAAGGGAAGGATGAATGGAAAAGATACTGCTGTTTCCTAAAGATCTCTGAGAACCTTTGCTCTGGCTCTTCTGTCTCCGTAGGAAGTTGTGTTCAGAAAAAGACGGCGAAGGCCTCTTCTCCAAGCCCCCTTCTTCTGGTCAGATTGCATGCCCAGAGCATACAGACCCCCTCGGGCTCTATCTCAGGATGAGTCAGACAAGTCTTGAATCACAGAATATCACAAAGCAGGAAAGGGCTTCAGTCAGAAAGGGGTGAGCATGGAACTAGCTGAGACTTTAAGACTTCGTTCAGGTGAGGTCTCTCACCTTGGTGTGTTCCTGAGACCAGCCATTTGTTTTATAGGTCCAGGTTTCATAGACTGACTCATAATAACCAGGTTTGCCATAAATTAACATATAAACTCAAGTGTCTCTATATAAATTTTATAATGGGGGATATCCCATATCAGAGACCAGATTTCTCAGGTCTCTTACCCAGTGTCAGAGTGGATGAGAGAGATAGGACTGGTAATCAGGAGCTTACTCAGTGATTAAAGCTTTAGAACAAAGTGAGCATGACCTTGAATGATCTTTCATCTGGGACAGAAACTCCTGCTGAAGTACCCCTGCCCAGCAACACACACTTGGGGTTATAGAGAATGTTCAGATGTTCAGATGCTCCTGAGCTCGCCGTTCCCTTCCAAGGACAGCCTTGGGAAAGTAAATACTGATCAGTTCAGGGATATGTGTATATATATATATATGTATATATATATATACATATCCCTGTCAATAACATATTACATTTCTCTGGGTTTCAACTGTCTCAATGCTAAAACCATTTGCAACTATGTCCACTCAAATCACACCCTGGTCACCTTGTCTCCTGACTTATTGACGTCCTCTTTGGATGGGTTGACCAATAGCAGTGTCCCTTTCCCAGGGTACCCAACTTCTATATTTTTACAGGGAGCCCACTAGAGCCTACTCTGGGACTGTAGAAGGACCAACAGTACTGCCAGTCCAACACTTGAAAACACAAACTCCCCTGGGGCACCTGACTCAGTCAGTTAAGCATCCGACTTGTGATTTCAGCTCAGGTTGTGAGATCGAGCCCCACATTGGGCTCTGTACTCAACAGGGGGGGCTGCTTGAGATTCTCTCTCTCTCCCTCTGCCCCTCTCCACCCCCTTCTCTCTCTCAAATAATAAATAAATAAACCTTTGAAACACCAATTCCCAACGCCATATCCCCAGCCCACCTTGACTTGAATACTGCCGACATTGCAGAGCTCACCACCCTCTGAGGGCTTAGTTTTTCGATGAAGACTGTAGGCTGGAAAGGGTGAACCAGCAAGAAGATACTGTCCCTGTCCTGTGTATCTAGCACCTGCCTGTGAATGAGGTTTTTTCTCAAGGTGCCGCAGGGGATACAAGAGAAGAGTAAATGACAACAGGAATGGATAGCTGGCCTGTTTCCAAAGTTCCAGAGAAGGAGGGTCCAGACAGGCACAGACTTAGTAGTTTGTGTCCTTGTCACCCTTGGAGGTCATTCAATCACTTGGAATGACTCCAGGTGTTTGCTATTTTGATGGAGAAAGCTGAACCCTGAGGCTCATGAAGGGAATAGCCTTGCTACTAAGGTCCCCATGAGGATTGTCCTGAGTGTCTGAAAATCCCACCATAGTTTTGGACCCTTGTTTAGTTATAGCATCGTCTCCAGAAGGTTCCCTTTATAATACAAATCATTTTATATGAATTCAGTAGCAGATGATGACATAAGTGACTGAGCATAGAACAAGACCTCCACCTCCCTCCAAAATGGGACCCAGGTGCAGGAGCACTGATTTGGAGTATGGCTCACACTTCTAAAGGGGAAAATGGAAATTTTGAATGATGCTAGGTTGGCTGCTCACAATGATGGGACATGGCTCCCAAGGACCCCCATCCCCACCCCAACCCTCAAACCAAGATTCCACAGTGAGATTTCATTGCTATTTTTTGTCAACCCAATTCTGGAACTGGGGAATTTTCCCTCCAAATTTATCTTGAACCCCATAAACTAGCTTACTGTTCAAATCCCTGCTGTACCACTTAATAGCTTTGTGATCTTATATATGGTACTTAATTTATCTGAGCCTCAGTTCACTCCACTTTAAAAAAGAGAAAATAATACCCACCCAGAAGGACTGCTTGTGGAAGATTAAATGAAATTATATGTAATGTGTGGCATGTGGTAGACATGCAGTAAAGGGAAATAATTATTTCTCCTCTTACTTCTTGTAGCAGCTCCTTCTAATGTGTCCATAAAGAATTCCTTCTACTCCATTTCCGAGAGTCTTATCTAGATGTACAATCATTCATTCCAGGAACTGAATTGTGATCAAGCCTAATAACAAAAGTGAATTTGAACAGATTAACATTGGCCTTGGGAAGTCAGACATGTATATTCCTTCCTCAGATAACTTACAGACTTTAAGCTATAAAATTGTGGTAATAAAAGGAGGGTCCCCTTCTTTCTGTCTGTCTTCCTGCTCCTCTTTCTTTCCCTCCTCGCTTTATCATCAAGACCTTCAAACTGCAGGATATCTTTGAATGGATTTATCTCAATTTTCCCTCCAAAACTGACCAAGGCTGACGAGGACAGTTTCCTGATCTCAATTGGTGAGAAAAGGGGACTGCCTTGTCCTCCTGGACACTCGAGGCCATGACTCTTGCTTGGTGGGTGAGGGAGGGGGAAAGAAGGAGGACCCTGACATCATGTTATTCAGTTTATCTACTGATAGCACTTACCATCAGCTATAGTTATGCCCCTTGGAACGGGAGCTCCGTGTGGGACTCTGTGTATCTCATATACTTTTATGTGTTTGATGTTTGCACAGTGCCCAGCGCAGAGCAGGGATTCAATCAACGTTCAGCGAATGAAGGCATGAATGTGTATGATTGTGGCTTGGTGGGCCGGGGTCACAAGGCAAGTCTGGAAAACTGCTGAACTTAGGAGCCACCAACTACACTCTGCCAATCCCAGCAAGGGGACCTCCTTTCCGCCCCCCCCCCCCAAAGATTTGTTTATTTATTTGAGAGAAAGAGAGTGAGAGCAGAGGAGGGGCAGAGGGAGAGGAAGAGATAGAGTCCTGTGGAGACTCCACACTGAGCGCAGAGCCCAACTCAGGGCTTGATCCCACGACCTTGAGGTCACAGACCTGAGCTGAAATTGAGAATCAGACGCTTAACCGACCGAGCCACCCAAGTGCCCCAGGGGCCTCCTATTTTGGACTGAGACATGTATCTTCTTACAAGTTCAGCATTAGGATAGTTTCTGTGTCTTCTTCCCTGAAGTAAGCCTCTCAGTTCTCCCCACCCCACCTCATCCAACCCCAGGCTCCCAGTCTGCAAGGCCAAGATATATTTCCAGCAGGAAATCAGTATTAGATGTTCCCTTCCTTCCCTAGCATTTACGTTTGCAACTTCGGAAATCCCATGTCATGTCCTCTTCACAGATAGGAAGTTTCTCCCTTGGCTTTTACATTCTGGGCCCAGACCACCCACTGTTGCAGATTTTAGGCATGTTATTTTCTGCTTCTCTTGAGTGCCAACAGCACACTCAGCACCAGACACAAACATGCAACGACACAGCTCTTGCCTGCCCCAGAGGCTTGCTGGGTAAGTTAAACAGACAATAAAATGCAGACTTCAAAAATGTCAGAGGAGAAGGCATTTAAAATTCTCAGCGGGGGCTGGAAAGAGAATGCTTTTAAAGTCTTTTCATTTCTTTCTCTCCGCTTGCCTTCTGCTTCAGAGCTGCCTGAGAGCTGTCCTGCCCCTTCTCTGTCTGGATGACCATTTAAGGATAACTGGTCCTTTTGTGAGCAGGCAGAGGGTTTGAGCTGTTGGCCCCGTGTGTGGACAGTGGCTCCTAGGTCTCCTCCCAGGCTGCCTGAAAGAGCAGGGGCACCTAAACTTCACAGTGAGCATTTCCAAGCCTGCTTTGCATTCTACCATGTAGAATGGTGTTAGAAGTTGATGATTCAGGATCACAAACCAGCAGAACTCTATCCTTTGGGGGAAGCGTCATCTGCAAGGCAGGTTTCACTTGAGCTATTTCTGAATACCAGAAACCAGAGCCCAGGACAGTGTAGATCAGGAAACAGTAAGCCGGGACCCAAACCTGGCTGGGGTTTCATGGGTGTGCTCTTACTGCTTGCCTTGGTCTTTGCAGCAGGCGTCCCCAGGGCAGCCTAAGTCCTCCCCTCCCCAGCATTCACACTGGGGCTCCTTTCTCCTGGCAAGGACCTAACTAACCTGCGTCATCGGCTTTCCTAAGCAGACATGAAGAGAAACTGTAATGACTTCCCATGATTCACTTCCTGCTCTTTTGGGGAGGTTGTCTTATCGAGGAAAAGTTGTGCTCATTGGCTGACGAAAGGATCAGGACTCAAATAGTGATAAGTCTGGCATCAACATTTCACCAAAACCCATGGCCTCAGAAAGCATAGTATCTTCCTTGTGCCTAGAATGTGTGGCCAGAACAAGTGAAGGAGAAGAGTTTTGGGTTTTGTTTCATGAAAGCAAAAGGACCCTGCCGAGATGCCCCGTTATCATGCACGGCACGGTGAAAGACCCTTTGTTCCAGCAAATCTCCAAATGTGGTCCAGGCTACAAGCCTGGTCTGGTGCATTAGGCAAAACATAGACATTTTCTTTATCATTCTCCCTCCATCTCTCTCTCTTATTTTGTTTTCCAGACATTCACATTAATACACAGGTCTTAATAGCAAAGAGCATACATGGTCTTCATAACTAATATTTTTTGCCCTTGGTGCTGCTCCATCCAGGGTGCTTCCCTGGATAGACACTTATAGCGAGAGGGATAGAAATGATTTAACAGCCCTCACTCACTCAGCGTTGCCAGAATAAATTACTTCCATTCCCCCTGCAGCCACTGTGGGCACTTATACTCGGTGCATGCTTGCACGCACGCAGATGAAGACCAAACAGACCATGTGGTTTATTGTTTCAAGGGACTGAAAAACCTCTAAAAGATGGCTTTGTTGTGTCGCCACCATTTTTACTAACCTCAGGCTGGATTGCAAAGGAGAGAATGTATCACCCATGTTGGGAAAATAAAGGAGGAGGGCGTTTGATATACAGGTCCCATCTTTTCGAGAGAGGCAGGTGAGTGCCTCTTTTCAAAACAGGGCAGGGGGTGGTGAAGGGAGGTAGAGCAGGTATTCTCTTGGGAACGATTTTCAGTGTACGTGTTCTCATTCGTTCCTCCCACCCTGAGTCGCTGTTGAACCCAGCCACGCTTCTGAGAGTGTGTGCCATCTGCCTGAGCGGCGGCATAAAAATGAAAAGGTTGAGGTTAGCTGATGTAAAGGAGCAGGAAGGTTTGGGGGCCCCCTAACAGGTGGAAAACAGCGGCACTGCGGAACAAATAGTTTCCATTCAGAGATCCGCAACGGACTGGGAACCCCTGCTATAGCCACACAGTCTTATTGATCTTCACAGAGCAGGGCTGGGGCAGCCATTTGTAGGTTCAAATGTATTTGTGAAAATTCCCACGTCCATGGCACCATGCTTCAAAGACGCAAAGCTATAATTAATAGCAACATTTTTGGAATGTATTTTCCTACAGATTAGGAAATTTCCCAAGCATTTTCCATATAATAATTTATTTAATTTAATCCTTTCAACAGTCCCACGAGGGAGGTATTATTTCATTTGATAGATTAGGAACCAGGAGTTTGTGCTCTACAGCGAGGACAGAACAGTCACAGGAGAAAGTGATAAAATGCCAGAGAGGAAGCTACAAAGGATATGCTGTAGTAGTTTGTAAGAAGAAAAGGTTGATCTACCAACCAGGTAGATCAAGGAAGGCTTCACGGAGGAGGTAGCATCGGAGTGGGTGAACTCCTTCTGCTGTGCTGGAGTTCTTTGGGGACAGGAGGGCCAGATGAAAGCGTAGTTTGGTTTTATTAAGTGTAGATAGTAGCCAGATAGTATGGAAAATCTATTTCATTTCCATTAGGATTGGTATGGAGGTCAAGAGAGGATCACTTAACTCTGAGATCTATTTTTTTTATTTAAGCAAGTGCGGGAGGGGCAGAGGGAGAGAAGCTCAAGCAGGCTCCCTGCTGAGCACAGAGCCATGGATTCAGGGAAGTGGGTTCAATCTTAGGATCCATGAGATCATGACCTGAGCCCAAATCACGAGTCAGATGCTTAACTGCCTGAACCACCCAGGTGTACCTCTGAGATCTATATTGATAGTCAGGGTCACAGAAGCTGGCTTTCATGAGACCATGAATTGCTCACAATTTAAGCTGCTGAGTCAGGTGAGTTAATGAGGATTAGGTTCTAGGCTGCCATTCATTTTCCACCTACCCTAACACGGTGGTCCTTCACCCAGGGCCATTGTTCACCCAGGGAACCCTGGACTTTTTGCCTTGTGGGTAGAGGCCAGAGATGCTGCTAAACATTGGTCCAAAAAAAAAAAAAAAATCAACTGACAAATTTAAAGATCCAATTGGCTTTATTCAACAATTTGTGATTCGGGCAACATCACCTCCAATGGACAGTGGTACAGAATGGAAGGATGTTACAGGCAGAAACTGGGGCAGGCTAAGGAGGTTATCAGCAAAAGAAAAGAAAGGATGGTAACATGCAATGTCAATGGGAGGAGAAAGGGTTCTTACCATGCAGATGACCTCACTGGTGCCCATCAGGAAATTCTAGACTGACTGGTGTAAGATTCCACTCCTGGGAGAGGCTGGAAATGCAGTTGAGTCAGGGATTAAGTTTTGGTGAAGTTTAGCAAAGATGAACCCATTTTGGGTCTATTGTTTCTTTTTAATGTACCTTACAATGCACAGGGCAGCCCCCATAATGAAGAACATTCTGGTCCAAAGTATCAACAGTGTGAGGCTGAGAAAGCTTATATCAATGCACTTACTTATTATTCATAAAGCACCTGCTGAGCGCCAGCTCTAAGCTACATAGCTGAGGGTATACAGATGAAAGGCAAACTTGTGCTCTCAAGTATTTAGAGGGACAGACATGCACAATGATATGGAAATAAGATGTGTGTTATCATGTGGGTACGTACAAAGACCAGCCAGAACAATGGGAAAGAAACCCAGCATAGTGGTTGAAAAGCAGTCTCTTTGGGGCTTTTTTGTTTTGCTTTTTCCTCTCAGATCTTATTTATTTATATGTCAGAGAGAGCGCATGCACATGGGCAGAGGGGAGCAACAGGCAGAGGGAGAAACAGGCTCCCCACTGAGCAAAGAGCCTGACGTGGGACTCGATCCCAGAACCCTGGGATCATGACCTGAGCTGAAGGCAGACGCTTAACCAACTAAGCCACCCAGACTTCTGGAAAAGCAGTCTTTTTGGAGTTGGTCGGCCTTGGATTTGAGTCCTAGTGATGTAGGAAAGATGTTAGGGTTTGGGCCCGATGGCCAAGAAAGAATTCTTGAGGTGTCTTTGATGCAAAAAGATGATTTTATTAAAGCACAGGGACAGGACTCGTGGGCAGAAAGAGCTGCACCGGGGTCATGAAGAGTGCCCCATTATATGCTTTCACATTGGGAGGGCATTAGGGATGCGTAAGTCTCTGAGGAATTTTGGAAGAAAGGTTTCCAGGACCTCGAGGGGCTAGCTATTGTTAGGAAAAGATTGTTTATTGCTAGCTAATAAAAACCTGAGTCATGAGACCCTCCAGATGTATATTGGTGGGTCATATGCTTGGGGGATGATTGCTGACATGTATCTTGGGGGGGGGGTAGAGATAAAGGAAGTTTCCAAAGGAATTTTTTTTTTTAAAACTTATTTTAAAGATTTTATTTATTTATTTGAGAGAGAGGCAGTGAGAGAGCATGAGCGAGGAGAAGGTCAGAGGGAGAAGCAGACTCCCCGTGGAGCTGGGAGCCTGATGCGGGACTCGATCCCGAGTCTCCGGGATCATGACCTGAGCCGAAGGCAGTCGTCCAACCAACTGAGCCACCCAGGCGTCCCATCCAAAGGAATTTTTATATGTTAAAGTAGACTCACAGGATCCTGGGCGTTGGGCGTAGATCGGCTTTGGCCCTTAGCGAAGAATTAACATGGAGGCAGCTGAGTTCTTAGAGGAATGTCACTCTGCTTGCCTCAGGGACTTGTCAGTAGGCAATAGGTAGTAAGGAGATTTAATTTTTCTTTTGGCTTTGTTTCCACATCACTAGTTCTTTTTTTTTTTTTTTTTAAGATTTTATTTATTTGTCAGAGTGAGCACAGGCAGACAGAGTGGCAGGAAGAGGCAGAGGGAGAAGCAGGCTCCCCGCTGAGCAAGGAGCCCGATGCGGGACTCGATCCCAGGACGCTGGGATCATGACCTGAGCCGAAGGCAGCCGCTCAACCAACTGAGCCACCCAGGCGTCCCCACATCACTAGTTCTATTCCTTACTATATCACCTGGGGCAAATTACTGAACCCCTATAAATCTCCATTTCCTCACTTATAATACAGATAATTACGCTGACCTGATTGTGCTGTGAGGATTAAATTAATTTAGCC
The DNA here is from genome assembly GCA_004024625.1 of Mellivora capensis. Taxonomy (NCBI): domain Eukaryota; kingdom Metazoa; phylum Chordata; class Mammalia; order Carnivora; family Mustelidae; genus Mellivora; species Mellivora capensis. The sequence goes on along the minus strand of PISX010004854.1, from coordinate 52,891 downwards.
CAGTGCTAACACATAATAATTGATCAATTAATGGCAACTAATGATAGTTGATGAAGACAGCGCTCTTGCTGATAACGATGATGATGTTTGCCTGCCTCAAGACTGGGGAAAGCGTCACAGAGTAGCATTTACTCTGAGGCTTGAAGGAAGAGTCGAAGTTTTCTAGGTAAGCAACAAGAGGCATTTTGGACACAAAGAACATCATGGGCAAAGACCCTGGGAGAGATTATATCATGGCATGTCTGAAGAACTAACTACAAATAGCTCAGTACTGCTGAAGTTTACAGAAAGTAGGGGTGTTGGCTGAGACTGAGGTTGGAAGCGAGCAGGGTGAGAGGGTGGGTAGGTAAATGGGGCCCCATCGTGAAGTACCTTTTATTCAATGCCAAGGAGCTCAGCTTTTGCACAGTTAAGGAACTGTGAGGAACACAGTGAGGAACCATTGGAATATTTAAAACGGGAGAGTGACAAGATCAGACTTAGGAGTTGGGAAAAATAACCCACTCTTTCTGAAGTCCATAGGGTAGATTAGAAGGGACCAATAGACCTATAAGGAGACTTTTGTGAAAACCCAGGAGGGGGATACAACAGAAGCTAATGCCTTATCTCAAAGCATGGCCCCCATTCATTCGGGTAACTCTTATTGAGCATTTATTTAGTTCTTGGTGATTGGAATACCACGATGAAAAATACAAAATCTCTGATATCATAGAGACTGCCTTCTAGTGGAATAGACCTAGAACAAACAAGACACAAGTGGAAGGGCTCCTGGGTAGAGCAGCCAGTTGGGCATCTGACTCTTGATTTTGGCTCAGGTTATGATCTTAGGGTCATGGGATCAAGCCCCACTTTGGACTCTGTGCTCAGCAGGGAGTCTGCTTAAAGATTCTCTCCCTCTGCCTTTCCCCTACTTGTGCACACACACACTCTCTCTCTCTCAAATAAATAAATAAATCTTTAAAAAAAAAAATGTCTTAAAGATGTGCCCCTCTGAGAGTTAATGCACCAGTTAGGATGTGTACTACGTGTCGGAGCGGTTTCAGTCTTCCTCCAGCCTATCTGAGAAAGGAGTTTCCGAAGCTGTTTTCAGGGGCTGTACGTGCAAAGCGAAGAAGGATGAAGCCGTTCCTGGTGAGATTTTCAGGCAGAGTGGCTGGTTTCTCCCCCAGACACACTGCTTTAGCGGGTTTGGGCCACAGCAGAGGCGGCGGGCAGAGGTTCTAGGCGACACAAGGGCAGCAGAGAGGAGAGGAGAGGAAGAGAAAACAATCCTAGAGATGCAACTGGTCTGTGAGGAGCCTCCAAAATTCAGAGATGGGCTTCTACCCCATGTAATGTCTTTGGCTCAAACCACCCAAAAGGAATGGAGCTTGGTTTCTATCAATTAATTTGGTATCTGTGTGTCCAGACAAAAAGCCCTTTAACAAAATTGAGGGAATATAAGTATATTGATATAATTTCCAGTGAACTTCTGAGATGACTTTTTTCCTCTGAGTACTCTTGATGGAAATCAATCATAAATGCATGAGTCTGCAAAGTAATCTGAACAGAAGGGAACAGTTTATCATATTTAACAGCAATCAACGTTTACTGGGCGCCTACCACGTATGTTCATTTGTCCCAAAGCACTTCACTTACCCCATTTGAAAACATTATGGTCGCCATTTTAGAACCGGGGCAACTGAGTGGTGGGTACATAACAGAGACCCTGAATTTTTGAAATCTTGACGTGAATCACAATGAAATGCCTTCTTCTGAGTCATAGCGTTCAGTGCTAGCAACCTGAGGAGTCCAGTGTGCCCGAGAGGAAAGGCCCAAGGGTGCAGGGTTAACAGAGCCAGGATCACATTCTAGCTCAGCTGTCCATTAACTGCGCGACCTTGGGGAAGTCACTTAGACAGAACCTGTTTTCTCAGCAGTAAAATGAGGACAAGTAAAATGAAGACAAGTATCACCCGCCGCTTGTCATCAGCATCTAATGAAATAACACATGGTGGCCTCTGTGAACGACAGCTACCCCCAGTAAAGGATATCCTAATAACTACTCCCTGCCCGCAGTAAAAATCCAGGTGGTTAGGTGGGGTCACAATGGTGTGGCTGCCCTGCCACTGGGCCACTTGCCAGAGGCTGCAAGGAAACTAACAATGTGGCAGATTGTCCTTGGGTTATGCTTCCTCAGCCCAGGTTGGCAGGTCTGGAGGGACAAACACCTATCGTCACACCCAAGTCAAGGAGGTATCTGGGAAAAGTCCCCAGGCTGGCTGTCCACGAGAAGCAGCTAGCCCGAGGAAGTGTCAGGATCCAAATGGCCATCGGTACCAGCCAGCTATGTGTATTTGAGGATGTGCCTCCTGGGGGAGCCAGGGTGAGAGGCAGGCTTTGCTCTTCATCCTTTGGCCCCCTGCAGGGAGGCAGCATCTGGGAAGGGAGAAGTCAGGGAGTCTGATACTCTGGCCTAAGGCCCCTTGCAAGGCTGGTTGGCAATGGACCTTAAGGAAGGTGATGGGATCAGGCTCTGAGCTCATTGTAATCATTCTGATCAGCCCACCTGGCTCTTTTGATAGTCAAAACTGGCTCTTTTTTTTTTTTTTTTAAGATTTTATTTATTTATTTGACAGACAGAGATCACAAGTAGGCAGAGAGGCAGGCAGAGAGAGAGGGAGAAGCTGGGTCCCCACTGAGCAGGGAGCCCAATGCAGGACTCAATCTCAGGACTTTGGGATCATGACCTGATCTGAAGGCAGAGGCTTTAACCCACTGAGCCACCCAGGTGCCCCCAAAACTGGCTCTTTGATGAACGATTCCTCTTTCACGTGTTTGGGTTTTCTGGATGCTGATCCTTAGTAACCGTAATGGCCCCACCTCCTTTTGTGTCCTAGGCACTAATGAACGCTTCCGACCCTCCTCTCCGCTCCCCAACCCCAGCAGACATGCCCCTATCAGAGACTCACTGGGCCACCCAGAAGGCAGAGATAAAGGTGCTGTCTCAAAAGCAATGCCACTTTCCTGGTCCACAGGGTACCTCTCCAGTTGCCAGGGCAGTTATCAAAAATGCATTGTGTGACAACTGAGAAAATCCACGTTGAAGCCTTAGAACAGTGCCCAGCACACACACACACACAGTGCTTAGTTAATATTAGTCATCATTATTACCTTTCTCACAATACTTTATGAAGAAGTGTTGTTACGAACGCAACTTTAAGCAGGAGGAAATGGAGCTCAGAGAAGATGGATCTCTTCCCAGGCAGCTTCAGCTTGTGAATGATGTCCTCGGAACTTGAACTCAGGATTCCTCTGAGCCGTGCTTCCTCCCACCCTGACTCTGTCCAAAAATGCTGGAAGGGACTGCTTTAGTCCCAAACACTTACTCTGGGCATCAGTCCTTGAGGACTTAAAACTGTGATCTCAGGAACCAGACCTGCTGCGTCTGCCATAATGAGAAGTGTGTCCCCAGGCGAGTCATTGTGTAGGCACCGGGGGAAGAAGGGCTGCTGGCAGGACCCTGTGCACTCAGCCAACGGTGAAATAGAGGTGCTTGGTTCCATCTCTCTTCCCAGCCCCACCTGCCCTGCCCCACTTCACCCCAGTTGTTAGCCTAGGACTGGCAAGGCCAGCTACAAAAAAGTTGCCTGGCCAAATTCCCCAATGTGGTGCAGTTTCTAGTTACTTCTTACCATAACCCAAGGCCACATTGTTCCTAGAACTGCCATGGTCAGCTGCTCTCCTCTGCAGCTGCGCCCTGAAGCCATGTGCTGCTTCCGAGTCCACTAGTGAATAAGACAGTGCCCCCTGAGGGCAGCTGAGTGGTCCAGAGGCAGTTTCTCTGATGGGTGCAGTGCACTCGGGAGACCCAAGTCCTACGCTGAGCTTTTCCACTTACCAACCTGGGCGATAGAGATAACGAACACTAACACAGCATCCACAGAACAGCCTCTCAAACCCACTTGTATTTAATTCTCCTAAGACTGCGTATTCACGATCAGGACAGATTCTCTGATTTCCATTTTACAGAGGGGAACCTGAGGTGTGGTTAAGAGCCCGGTGGAGATTGGGCCTCTCGTAGGTGAAAATCAGGACATGAAGCCAAGAGCTCAGTGGCAATCCCAATGGTATGTCCCCACTGTCACTTTTCTTCCTTCTCCCTGGACCCACAGCATGAACTTCAGAGTTTCACGCATGAAGTTCAAAGTCTGCAATAAACGAGCTTGGAGGTCCCTTCTAGCTCAAACAGAATCGAGTGTCTTTGAGTTTTCTGATGCTCCCTTATTCCGTTTATGATACCTGTACCAGGGTTGTGACCTTTCCAACCTGTTCCTGCTCTGCTGGCTGTGTGTATCCTGTAACACTGCCATTCTCCTAGCTCAGGGAATATACTTTCTTCAGGGAGGGGACCTATTTGCAACCAATACTAAGAGAATTACTAGTTTATTCCTATAGTAATTCCTATAGTATTTCTATAGTTTATTCCTATAGACTGCACTAGCCAATAACGAAAGAAGCCCCCAGCTAGGGTGTACGTGTGCACTTGAGCAGCCCCGTACTTGGACATTAAACCTCTGAGGGCAGCTCAGCCTCTCTCCATAAAGAAACCTGGTCTGTAACATCTTCTGGCATCATCTAGGAGGCATTTAGACCTCTGGAAAATGGCAATAATAGTGCAAATGGATCGAGAGTATTGATGGCTCAAGGTATCTAAGTGATTAAGAATTTAAAAATGGAGCAGGAAATGTTTGTTGCCAACAGAAAGAAGCTTCAGCTGAATCCTCGGTCCATTACTCTTGAAGGAATAATTATAACAGCCCACAAACTGCTAGTGATTCTCCATTAGAGATGCTTCTCAAATATATGGTCTTTTTTGCTGCAGAGAGGAGGTGGTTAAGATTAATAGTAGTAAGGAAAACTGAATTCAGGACCTACTTTTTAACAAATTACTTAACCTTTTTATATCTCAGGGTTTTATTTCTAAAAATCTGTTATAATAATAACACTAAATAACATATCAAATAGGGATGTGAGGATTTTAAAGTAAAAAAAAATTATAATTAGTATGTTTTCCTTATTTCTTTCCCACCGTTTTCTCATTCTCTCTGTCATTGTGGAAATGCTTTCTTCACCATTCTTGTCAGTTTTGAAAACTGAGGCAAAATCTATACAGAGAGGCAAGCTCCAATCTTAAATGTACAATTCAGTGAATTTCGATAAATAAATATGCCCACGTAAACAACTCCCTGGAGAAGATATAGACCATTTTCCCCAACCAAGAAAGTGTCCTCGTGCCCCCCGTCCATGCAGCCCTTACCCCTCCCAGACAACTAACTTGTTTAATTTCTGTCATTGTAGATTAGTTTTGCATTCTTGAACTTCACATAAATGGAATTACATTTTTTTTTTAAGATTTTATTTATTTATTCCACAGACAGAGATTACAAGTAGGCAAGAGAGGCAGGCAGGGAGAGAGAGGAGGAAGCAGGCTCTCCGTGGAGCAGAGAGCCCGATGTGGGGCTCGATCCCAGGACCCTGGGCAGGGCCTGAGCCGAAAGCAGAGGCTTTAACCCACTGAGCCACCCAGGCGCCCCTGGAATTACATTATTAACATTATTCTATGTTGCTTTGCATTTGGCTTTCTTTGCTCAACATAATGTTACTGAGATTTATTTGTACTCTTGAGAGTAACAGAGTTTATCCTTTTTAAACTGCAAAGTAGTCTCGCATTGTACGAGTCTACCACAATTTGTTTATCCCATCTGTTGAGGAATGTTTGGGCTGTTTCTGGTTTGGGGCTATTGTGAACATAGCTGCCAAAAGCCTTCTTGTAAAAGTACTTTTGTGGACATACACTTTCATTTCTCTTTGATAAGTATTTAGGAGTAAAATTGCAGAGTCATACGGTAACTGTTTTTTTTAACTTTGTAGAGAATTACCTCATAGTTTTTCAAAATGGCTGCCATTTTGCAAGCCCACCAGTCCTGGTTCTTCCACGTCCCCACCAACATTTGGCTTTGTCAGTCTTTTTAACTGTAGGTCTTCACACTGGTATAAAGTAATGGAAAGTGTAACCAATGAGAGAAACTGGGTGAAAGAATATAGGAGCCCCTTTCTTTGCAACTTCCTGTGAATCTAGAATTATTTTCAAAATAAAGAGGTTTAAAAATATGTTGTTTTTTTTTTAAAAAAAAAAGGTGTAGAGTAGTATTTCCTTATAGTTTTATTTTGCATTTCTCTGATTCCTAATGATGGTGAATAATTCTCCATACAGCTTCGGCCGCTCATTTTCTTTTGTGAAATGTGTGTTCAAGTTTTCATACATTTTCCTTTAACTGGGTTGTTCATGTTCTTATTATCGAGTGGTAGGAATTGTTTACGTATTTTAGATATAAGTCCTCAGTTACATATGTTGCAAATATTTTCTGCAGTTGGTTGCTTGCCTATTTAATTTTTTTTAAAGTATCTTTTGGGTGGCTGGATGGCTCAGTGGGTTGAGCCACTGACTTCCCTCAGGTCATGATCTCAGGGTCCTGGGATCTAGCCCCATACTGGGCTCCTACTCAGCAGGGAGTCTGCTTCTCCCTCTGTCACTCTCCCCACCCCCTTCACCCCACTGGTGCTCTCTCTCTCTCTCTCTCTCAGATAAACAAATAAAATCTTAGAAATAAATAAAGTATCTTTTGATAAGCACAACTTCTAAATGCTGTTGGAAGTTAATTCATCACTTTTTCTTTTATAGTTAATACTTTTTCTATCCTTAGAAAGTTTTGCTTATATTCCAAGGTCACAAATTTGTTATCTTCTATTTCTTCTAGAAGCTTTATGAGTTTAGCTTTTATATTTAGATAAATGTGCTATGCTTATCTCAAACTAATATTTGTGAATGTTGTGGGTAGGAGTTGAAGTTTGGGGGGGGTGGTTTCCATACATTTATCTAGTCGTTTCAGCACCAACTGTTGAAAAGGCTTTTTTTTCCTCATTGATCTGTTTTTATTGCAAATCAATTGACCATACATGTGTAGGTCTCTGGAAAACCTTTTAGTCAGATTGGATCTCCTGGATTTCATCTTCTACCTTCTTTTTCTCTCCTGTTGTTCTTTGTCTTCATGGCTTTATGTAATTTCTTCAATCTAATCTTCCAGCTTTTCTTAGAATTTCTAGTTGTAGTATTTTCAATTGGCAAGAGTCTTTTTGTGTTCTCATATTTGCTATCTCAACTCCTTCACTTCCGTGTTCGAATGTTATTTTCTCAGTGAGGTCTTCTGTGGTTATCGTGTTTAAATTTATGTAATCCCTCCTTGCCAGCTCTGCCTAACTCCCTTACCTGCTATTTTTTTCTCTTCATAGAATTTACCACCAGCTGGTATACTATTGTTAACCTATTTTTGTTTGTTATCTATCTCTCTCCACTAGAATGAAAGCTCCCTGAGGGCAAGGTTGTTTAAATGTGTTCTGTACTAGTGCTACTGCTATTGCTGTTTCTAGAACCTTGCACAGTTGGGCACGGGAAATATCTACCAGATGAACTAAGAGTGGGGTCTGTTATAGCATTTTCTTCTTGTTTCACGGATGCAAAATCTTACATCTCTCTGAGGATATTATAATATTTTTGAATTTTTTTTCCTATGTTTTGCGTTTCCTCTGTTTCTCTGAGTGTTCTTTCCTGACCCCCATTGTTTATTTTCATTTCCCTCCTTTATGTTGGATGCTTTCTACGTGACTGGTGATCCTGGACTGTCCATTCACAAACTGGGCCTTGCTGAATCCAAGATGGAGCTTGTGGACTAGCGGATTTTATGGACATGTCAGGGTAGCTCCACCAATATCCACCCATGTTTTCTCTTGAGCCACTCAACTTCCCCAAAGAGGAGTCCTCTATCATCTGCTTGAAGAACATAAACTAGTCTGTTAGTGTTTTGGGAGCCTCATGGGAAAGGAAGCTGTGGACCTCACTGTTTAGCATGGAGATTTTGATGTAATCCCCTTGTGTTCCAGAAAGCACTTCCCCTCTGCCCTTCACTTTGGCTCATTTTCAGAGTCCAGAACCTCTTAGGGTTATTTGCTCCAGAGGAGTATATTCCCAGTTCCTGCCAGGATCAGAGAGGGGCAACAAACACATTACAGGGAAGAGGTCAGAGAGTGTGGGGGTCTAATGGCCCTTTATACCAATTTTTACTTATTCTGTGTTCACTCCATGCTTTCTAAGGTAATTGTGCCTCAAATCCCCAATCTTAGATTCGATCATGCGAATTAGCTTTGGGCATTTATGTTTGGCTTTCTCCACTCTGCTTTGTCAATTACTACTCATGCATCTGTTTTTCACCTTCCAAAAATATGTGGCTATCTTTTTTTTTTTTTTTAAGATTTTATTTATTCATTTGACAGAGAGAGAGATCACAAGTAGTCAGAGAGGCAGGCAGAGTGAGAGGAGGAAGCAGACTCCCTGCTGAGCAGAGAGCCTGATGCGGGGCTCGATCCCAGGACTCCGGGATCTTGACCTGAGCTGAAGGCAGAGGCCTAACCTGCTGAGCCACCCAGGTGCCCCGTGGCTATCTTTTGTCTGGTGTTACCTTCCCTCCCATTTTCTTTGTCCTTAACAGTTGTTGTTGTTGTTGTTTTTTTTTTTTTAATTCCTTTACTTTCATTTTAATGGGTTGTGGGGTTTTTTTGTGTGTGTTTTGTTTTGTTTTTGAGAGAGAGAGAGAGAGAGAGAGCATGTGAGTGGAGAAGGGGCAGAGGGAGAGGGAAAGAGAGAGAATCTTAAGCAGGCTTCATATCCAGTGCAGAGCCCAGTGCAGGGCTCATTCCCATGACCCTGAGATCGTGACCTGAGGCGAAATCAAGAGTCAGGATGCTCAACCGACTGAGTCACCCAGGTGTTGCCATTTTAGTGGGGTTTTAAGAGAGTGGAAATAAATGAGTATGTTCAGTCAGCCATGTGCAACAGAATTCTGCTGTAAGGACTAAATGAAAAGTGAAGGGGACAGTGACTCATAGTGTCGACAGTTTAATCTAGTCCTCCAGCTTGATTCTGAATCGAGTCCAGTAGGCTTAGATTTAATCATGGTACTGCTCTAGTAACACCACAGTGCTGATCCTGGTTAAAAAACCAATAAACAGAAGTTCCCCGTACTGATTTAGGGAGGCATTAAATTCTGTTGCCAGGGAATAAAGTTGGTATTAGAGGAAATCACATAAATTCAGGGAATAATTTCTGACTAGGCTTTAGTTCTTCCCAGAAGCAGGTTTCATAGAGTTCAGGGGCTTAGCTATGGCGGTCTCTGCCTCCTATGTCCTTGTAAACCTCTTCATCTCTTTTTTTTTTTTTTCTTTAAGATTTTATTTATTTATTTGACAGACAGAGATCACAAGTAGGCAGAGAGGCAGGCAGAGAGAGAGGAGGAAGCAGGCTCCCCACGGAGCAGAGAACCCGATGCCCGGCTCGATCCCAGAACCCTGGGATCATGACCTGAGCCGAAGGCAGAGGCTTTAACCCACTGAGCCACCCAGGCGCCCCAACCTCTTCATCTCTTAAGAACATCCTGTGCATAGAGGACAGGCCAACTTTTATATTCACAGATTATTTATCCAACAAACATTAGTAAGTGTCTGTAATGTGCCAGACACTGACTAGGCTGGGGGTTAAAAAAAATAAGTTGATCCCTATCCTAATTTCTGAGATCCAACAATCTAGTTGAAAAAACATAAAAATAATAAAATGAAATAAATGATCTTACGCACAGAGAGGTATGATCAAGTTCATCTTGGAATACAAGGGGTGTCTTCCAGAGAATGTAGGTGTTGTCCCTTCTGGGAAGTTATTTTTTTTTTTTTTTTTCACAAGCTTCAGGAAAACATTATACAGGTTGGAGAAACATCCATCCTAAGGAGACATAGCTGTGCTGTAACTGAAGTTGACCTGATCAGAAACATCTTCAAGCTTGGTGCAGCAAAAACACCTATGGATCAGAAGAAGAGTCCTTCAACCCTGAAGCATCTCACCACAGAAGGGGGTATGGAGGTTATGACTGTGGTGATGGCTCATTCACGTTTTATATTAATGAGTAAAGGCCTATCTCCTTCCCACCTGCATCGGTAGCCAGAAATGTAGATTTTCCCAGAACATGGGGATGAATTAACTGGAGAAGGGTAGAGTAAGATAAGACTATGTGGTTTTTTTGTTTGTTTAAAGATTTTATTTATTTATTTGACAGAGAGAGATCACAAGTAGGCAGAGAGGCAGGCAGAGAGAGGGGGAAGCAGGCTCCCCGCTGAGCAGAGAGCCCGATGCGGGGCTCAATCCCAGGACCCTGGGACCATGACCTGAGCTGAAAGCAGAGGCTTTAACCCACTGAGCCACCCAGGCACCCCAAGACCATGTGGTTTCTATCAGACATTTCTATTTGGACATCTGGATGCATGGTACTGCTATTAACAGAAACGGGATCTAATAAGGAGGAGGAAACCTGTTGTGTTGGTAGTTGTTATATCGGTTGTGTGTGTTTGGTGACCTTTCACAGAAGCCTGGTAAAATGAGAATAACTTGACAGTAGAGTGAATTAAGTGAGAGAGCATCTGTCAAGTGCTTGGTAAGTTAGGCTAACTATTGATAACTATTATTAATCAATATGGTAAGGAGTTGGGAGACCTGGTTGAATCACACTTTTGTGATAACCTAATCCCAACCTGTGCTCTAGATCCTGAATTCTCTCCACTCAGGACAATATCATGTGACCTCTTCCTCACCCATTGACTAGAGCAAACAGGAAGTGGGCCCAGAGCCTCTCCACTGGAGCCTCCCAAACACAAGTGCTCAGTCTCCATGGCCGTTTGAGTGGGACCTAAGGTTCTAGTTTTCTTGTGCTCACCTCTGCAACCCACTCTGGGGCCTATGGTAAGAGCAGGCCCAGATACATTCTTGGGTGTGTTGACAGTAATGTAAATAAAGGCTGCTTTCAGCCTCAGTGGACTTTCATGGAAAGCACAGAGTGTGTAGAAATGCAACAGGAAGCAATTCTGTTGTGGGGCCCTAAGGTCTGAGAGCTGCTGCCTATGGTGGCAAAGTTAGAGCAGAAGAGAAAGGCTTGCTCCAACTGGGGCTCAGCAAATCTCAACATGTGCCATGCCGTGGGGTATAGAGGCAAACACCTTCCCCTTGAGGAGGCTGCGTGAAGGCTAAGAAGGTCTCCCCTGACATTTGTTAACCAGATTGCCCAGGTGACGTTGGGGATGGGTAGGTGGAGATGCATAACCCACTTGTCTTTCTAGCACCCCTCCAGGAGAGGTTCTGGGCCCAGGATGGTATTGCGTAAAGGCTAACCCCAGTCTGCATGGCATGGTCACGAAATACATTGCTCTGAGAATGGTGGGAAGAAACTTTTGATAAGCTCATCTGCTGGAGGGGATCCTTCCTGGCATCCTCTTCATTCAGTGAGGAAAAGCCATCATGCACGTTTCTCAAAACCTCTGGACTCGCATTTATCATTTCCTCCTTCCAGCTTTTGTACCACTGGGAACAGTTAGACTGCACTGGCGGATCCCTGAGACAGCTGGAGAGAACAAATTCACAGCCAGAAATGACAGAATTAATGGCAGGAGAGGGAAGCACAAGCCATAGATGCTCTGTGAAGAAAGCCAAGAGGAACGCCATGTTTCAGGCTTCCCCAGAAACAGTTTGAGTTGTGGGGAAGTCAAATAGCTTAGTGCGTCTACTTGTTTCCTATTACTGCTGTAATAAACTGTCACAAATTGATGGCTTTAAACAATAGAAGGTATTAGCTTACAGCTCTGGAGGTCAGAAGTCAAAAATCAGTCAGGCAGGCTGCTTTCTCTTCTGGAGGCCCTAGGGAAGAATCTGTTTCCCTGTCCATTCCATCTTCTAGAAACTGCCACATCCCTTGGCTTATGGTGTCCCATTACTCCAACCTCTGCTTTCCTCATCACATGACCTTTCCTGACTCTGATCCTCTTGCCTCCCTCTTGTAAGGATCTTCATGTTACCTTAGGTCTACCTGAATTCTCCAGGGTAATCTCTCCATCTCAAGATCCTTAACTTAATGACACTGCAAAGTCTTTTTGGCCATGTGAGGTGACATATTCACAGGTTCTGGCAATTAGGATGTAGACATCTTTGGGGGGCCATTATTCTGCCTACCAAGGTAGATATGACCTTCTCAACCCACTCCCAATTTGGACATTCTTTTGGCCAAAGGGCCTATCTTTGGGTCTATCTGGCAATGTTCAGTAACACCTCTGAGTGATGGGGTATCCAGGATTCACTTTGACTAGTTCCAAATATCCCCTGGAAGGTTCTCTGGGCATCGGCCTCCTCCTAGGATCTGTTCTTTCCTCGCAAATAATTTTGAACAACTGGGTGGAGTCCTTTTCCGTGGGGTTTTCCCCAGCTCTGTGCCAGCATTGCCTGGTGACACGGACATCACATAAGCCATAAGACCAAGGGCCACCTCCCTGGATCATGATCTCATTTGCCATCACCCTATGGTTCCTGATAGGCTGATGGCCGTCACTATTGCAAACAAAATGAGGAGAAACGTGCAGAGGTTTCAAAGGTTTGAAGCCAGCAGGGAGGGTAGGAGGGCAGGCGCCCAGACCTGTGTGAGGCTGGGAGAATTCTGGAGTGAGTGTGGATCCCAGAGAAATGGTTACATCCAAGGAGGTCATGGAATTTTCTTCTGGTCCAGCATAGCTTAAAAGTAACTCTGGGTGGCCCTCCTGGGCTTAGCTAGCATGTCCTTCAGGCAGGCTCAAAGGAAGGCAAGTATCTTTTTGACTTTTTGGAATGTCTTTCCCAGTCTGGTGCAGGGCTGGCTGGTGACAGGATCTAATTGCACTTCACTTCCATCCTACGTACTCGTGCGGGTCCCAGAGCTCATTTCAAGTCTTTTCTCCATTATCATTGCCCTCAGTTTCCCCTCCCTTTGGTGCTGGCCCACATGACTAGCACTTTAATTTATTCAGTATTGGGTGCCTTTTACACTGAGCATTCTCAGTGATTAATACCATATCCTGCCTCTTATCATTTAACTTTGCTGTACCTCCGGGTTATGGTGTCCCCAAAAGATAGATAAGATAAAGTTGTCTGGGGGGAAAAAATCCCTGCTGGTGAGATCAGATAATACAGGAAGGAGTAGGCTTAACTTTGTGAATCTGGGCTTGCACTCAAATTCTAGAAAAGGCCCACTGGCCCTTTGTTTACAGTCACATAAAGTTCTCTCTCTCTCTCTCTCTCTCTTTGATTTTATTTATTTATTTGACAGAGAGAGACACAGCAAGAGAGGGAACGCAAGCAGGGGGAGTGGGAGAGGAAGAAGCAGGCTTCCGGCCTAGGTGGGAGCCCAATGCGGGGCTGGATCCCGGGATCCTGGGATCATGACCCGTGCTGAAGGCAGAAGCTTAACGACTGAGCCACCCAGGCGCCCCTCACATAAAGTTCTCTAAAGGAAAGCCAGACTCCTGGTTGGGAGGCCCAGGCAATGTTTGGGCAGAGCTCTTCTCAGAGAACACGTGTTCCATTTGGAGTTTGTCAAAGGGGTGCAGAGTGGGGCCTGGGAGAGTGAGAGGCAGGCTGTGCTGCCCTGGGAAGGGGAGCCCTGAATTGCCACAGTGCGCAAGGAGGCGGGAGGGCCCAACAGGGAGAGTGGGCAGCCCTCCAGCAAGGAAGGGAGTTTGAAAAGAAAGCCTGGGGGCGCCTGGGTGGCTCAGTGGGTTAAAGCCTCTGCTTTTGGCTCAGGTCATGATCCCAGGGTCCTGGGATCGAGCCCCACATCGGGCTCTCTGCTCCATGGAGAGCCTGCTTCCTCCTCTCTCTCCTGCCTGCCTCACTTGCCTACTTGTAATCTCTGTCTGTCGAATAAATAAATAAAATCTAAAAAAAAAAAAAAAGAAAGCCTGATGGCTTTGCATGATGGGGAGAAGGTGTTCACATTCCAGGCCCCCCCAGTTCCGTTGGCCCAGCCCTGGGCCTAGCCTGCCTCTGTTTCCCTCTGCCACTCAGCCTCACAGGGATCTGCTTTCCTTTCATCTCATCTGTGCAGCAGGGTTCCCTGCCAGCAGCTCACCCTCCGGCTCCCTTTTCCTCCCCTTCATCCTTCCCTGTCGCCCTCCTGCCCCCCTCTTCCCCAGCTTCGAGCTGCAAACAGGCCCTGGCAGCCCTCCACCCAGCCCCCCACCCCAGTGGTCCTCCTGTTTTATGACAGCAGCTGTGATCTACATCTGCCCTCTTTTCCGTGTGAGCGCTCAAGGCACGCTGCCCCCTGCCAACCCCGCACCGGTTCTGTGCCCTTCTGTCCCGTCACTGGAATTGCCCTGAGAGGTTCAGGGTGGAGGGGACCCCAGCTGAGTCTCAGACTGTGTGTCTGCCTGAAAATCAAAGTGGACCTCTAACAAACCTGGGGAAGTGAGAGGGAGGGAGGCAGGGGGAAAAGAAAGAGGAGAGAGAGAGAAAGAGAGGGAGAGAGAGAGCATCCTAGAAAGGGAAGGAAACAGAGCAGGTCCCACATTTCTGAGAGGCTGGATGAAGACCTGAAGGAGATCCTGGGATCTTTCAGACAGAGACTGGGAGCTCTGAGCCATGCATATTTTACTCTAGACCTCTGTTGCTGTCTGGATTTATCCTGAAAAGTGCAGGTTGGCCAAAAAAACCCACACCCCACATGTTTGGTGGTTAATAAGAAATATTTGGGGTCACCTGGGTGGCTCAGTCGGTTAAGCATCTGCCTTCAGCTCAGGTCATGATCTCAGGGTCATGGGATGGAGCCCCGTGTCGGACTCCCTGCTCAGTGGGGAGTCTGCTTCTCCCTCTCCCTCTGTGATGTCTCTTGCTCTCAATCCTATTATAATAATAAAATAATAATAAATTTTAAAACAAAGTAAAATAATAATAAATAAACAAATAAAACTTTGAAAGAAAGAAAGAGAGGGAGAAATGCCTCATTTGTTTAAGATGCCTTTTGCGCCCCAGCTCTCTATTTCCAGAGCAGGCGGCAAGCTGACGCAGACTTCAGGAAGCGCCCACAGCCTCCTCTAGCAGGAGCCTCTGAAACCCTCTCCTCCTACCCAGGTCCTGCTTTCCGAGGTGGAGGGACTCGGCCAGCCAGCCTGTAGTCCCACTGCCGCCAGCAATGTTCTCAAGGGCACCACTGGCTAACGCACTCTTAGGGAGAATACGGAGCTCTCCTGAGGAGGGAGGTGGTGGGCGAGGTGATGGGCTACATGTTAAGGTAGCCCAAGCCACAAGCCAGCACCCTTCCTACCCCACTTCCTGTGGGTCTCTGCCCCGCTGCTTTTGTAACCCAGCTGCTGGTGGTGAGGGACTCTGTCCATCTGACTCCCAGGTTGGCTCTACCCCCAGACACCTCATCAGACTTCGGAGCTCTAGAGGCTGCTTGATTGTATCTGACACACAACTAGCACACGCCGCATGTGCCAAGTACTGTTCAATGTGCTTTACTCACGTTAATTATAATAATGCTGAAGCAACCCTATGGACAGATACTATGCTTTTACCTCCCATTTTGTAGCTGAAACGGCTGAGGCATAAAGCTGTTAAAGTCGCCGGCCAGAGCCAGTGCAGCTGGGGAGGGCTGGAGCTGGGGTTGGAACCTGGGCACCCTGGAAGCAGATTCATGCCCTTTGTCTCTGGTTATGCTGCCACTTGTCCCGGCTCCCTTTGTCTCCCTGCTCCGTGCCCAGTCTCCATGCTTTGGGTGGGAAGAGGAGTTGGGTAGAGTGAGTAGAAGACAGCTTGGAGGTCAATAAACCTGGTTCTAGTCTGGGTTCGTTCACTATCTGGCCAGGTGTCCCTGGGCATGTGGCTTGAGCTCTCTGTCCCCCCCAATTCCACATCTTTAGCTAGCTGACTTCTCTAGCACTCTACCCACCCCTGAAGACTTGCAAGGCTCTCAGAGAGCGCTCAGCTCTGCTTGGGCCAAGCCACCCCTGCAGCTTCCTGGAGCTCACCTGGGGATCCCCAAAGGAAGATGGCAGCAGGAGGAAAGCAAACACACTTGGCAGGAAGGCGGCGGGGGGGGGGGGGCAGCCTCCTTTGGAAAGATGGATACCTTAATGAGGCTCCAACAGTGTCCCTCT
The DNA here is from genome assembly GCA_004024625.1 of Mellivora capensis. Classification (NCBI taxonomy): domain Eukaryota; kingdom Metazoa; phylum Chordata; class Mammalia; order Carnivora; family Mustelidae; genus Mellivora; species Mellivora capensis. The sequence goes on along the minus strand of PISX010004854.1, from coordinate 36,799 downwards.
GTGAGGGGGACAGTAAAGGTTTGGGTAATGAACTTAACAGGGAGGTCCTCTTATGTTTATGATCCCCGTGATGATGACCATGGTTATGGGCCTCACAGCAGGGTTAATAGGAAACTGCCGAGGGCTATGGCCCACCAGCCAAAGGCTAACTCAAGTAGATCTCCCACGCAGGCAGTAGCAGATAGATTTCAGCTACTCCTTAATGACTGGGAGCCATGTACACTTTAATTGCATTTAAATGGACCATTTTACCTAATTAAGAGTCAGGATCAGAGAGTTGAAAATTGAAGTAGCCTATTTCCTCAATGTTAAGATGCATGCTTCTCATGTTGAACGTTTCTAAAATTGGAATGTCATACATACAAACTTATTTTTATTTATTTTTATTTTTTTAAAGATTTTATTTATTTATTTGAGAGAGTGAGAGAGAGCATGGGAGGGGAGAAGGTCAGAGGCAGAAGCAGACTCTCCATGGAGCTGGGAGCCCAGTGCAGGACTCGATCCCAGGACTCCGGGATCATGACCTGAGCCGAAGGCAGTCGTTTAACCAACTGAGCTACCCAGGCGCCCCTACAAACTTATTTTTAATGTAGTGTTTCTTCCCCCAACACACACACACATACACACAAATTATAAAATGCTTGTGGTGCTTGTTAAAATTAAAGAAATATAATGGCATCATTGTTGCTTTAGTCTATGTTGGTAGTGGAGGACAGAAATCACTTCAGCAAGAAGAGGGACTTTATTATAACAATCATGAATCCCTGTGGACAAGAATGGGCCTCAGGGAGGCTAGAAACTCAAATTCAGAACACTGTGGGGATTCCTTGAAATATATTCATCTCTTATCTTTCCCTCTTCCATGAGTGTGATTCATCATTCACTCATTCTGCTGACTTGTGACCTCTGTACCTCAAAATTCACAGCGTAAGATGGCCAACCACAGCCTCACAGAAAGACCAAATCTTTCCATCTCCATGTTTTCCTTCTCTTTCTCCTCCAGTCCTAATAGGGGGAAATTCCTCTTTGTCCTTTTAGTCCAATCAACTGTGAGTGGAGTGGAGAACAGGGTCACATTTTTCAAGATGGCCACCAGCTTCCTATCTCTGTGGGTTGGTATAGGCAGACACTCTAAAATTGGACAGACATTCCTTAAGATCTCCCCTCAGGAGGCAGAAGTTTACTGCTGTCGAACGTCATTCCAGTGGCACTATGCGTTGGAGCTGGGAAGGACCATAGGCCAGGCACCAGGAGACAAGTCACTAAGACTAGAATCGGGACTGCAGGCTCTGATGGCCAATCTGGTGGGCAGATCAGCTATGGCCGTGCTGGCTCACTCGGGACTGCCCAAGCCTTTGCACAGATCTCCACCTCCCTCAGGAAGGACTCAAGGACAGAGGGACGATTGCCCAAGAACATCTGAGGAGTGGCAGGGAGACAGAGATGGTGAATCACAGGAAAGAGCCCTTCTCGAAAGGCTCATTGACCTTCAGATTAGCACCAGAGAGGCACTCTCCAAAATGTTCTCTGAGGGTCCAGATTTGCTGGTTTCATCCTCAGGCTATAGCCAAAGAAAGCATAGCCCCTCCATAGTCTTTGGAGGTATGAGGGGTGGAGTGGAAGCCAGGAAGCCGGGATCCCAAGCTGTGGGGTCTGGCCCCTTACCTTTTTCGGGGACCTGCCCACTCAGTCTGCTCCAGTGGCTGGGATCCGCCTGCCGTGCTGTGTGGTCTTCAGTTCCAGGACCAAATGATGAACCTTTGCATGACACCTGCCTCTCCCCTCTCTGGCCCCGAGCTTTGGCAGCAGCAACTGCCATGTCTGCCACAGAAGCTGCCGAAGCAGAGATTTGGCAAGAGAGCTGCTTGCTAATTTGGAGAGGATGTTAAGTGAGAAAAGGCAGTGTTCGGTGGTAGCTACCCTGAAACTCGGGGGAGCCAGGGAGCAGAGAGGGGCAGGGAAGAGCTGGGAGGAAAAGCAGTTGCCTCCCAGGGCAAAAGAAGAAAACCAGCAGCCAAAAGGACTATTTTTATTTCCAGTTCTCCAGGCATGACTCCCAGGAGATGTGCCGAGTGACTCATGAATGTCCTTGTGCACAGAGCAATCACCTGGTATGTGGGTATAGAGAGCTCTGTGCTTACTGAATAAACTCTCTCCAGCCACTCACCCCTACCACCCCCTCCATGGCAAACCCATTCTGGGAAACTCTAGTCTCTGTGCAGTGTGCAGATTTCTGAACTGGTAAGAGTTGCTGGAACGCAGACAGTAAGAGGCATTGGTCCACATGAGCTGTCGAGGTAACGAGGGGGATTGCATGCAAACATGGCCCGTTTGGCTTGCTAGATTGTTGATTCTTATGCCAACGCATTTCCATAATTTGCTGCGTAAACGGGGAGATAAACTATCTCACCAATTTCTGTTTCCACTTTCCTATTAAAACAAAATAAAACTAAACAAAACCATGAGCACTGCGGGGAAGTGGGAATGGTGGCAGCTGTCCCAACCCTTTTGCTCGGGTGTGGTATGACTAGAGACTCGTTCCATTCATCTCCTTATCTTGGTTCTTCCCCAGTCTTCTTCTAACCACCTAGTTATCCAAGCCCCTCCCTAACCCCCCCCCCCCAGCCAAACCCTCAGCTACCCTGGTAATTCATCCTCCAATGTGTATCTTGAATCTATCCTCTTTCCATGTCCCTCGTCAACTCTTAACCTCTCCCATGGCAGTTGTTCTCCTCTAGCTCCTCAATCCACTCTCCCTTCAGCCCAGAGTGCTTCCCTAAAACATAAGTGAGACCATGCCACTTTCTTAAATCCCCTCAATGACATCAACTTTCCCTTAGGGTACACCCAGCATGGTCTGCTGCCTGCAGAACCCCTCAGTGGTGCTAGACTTCTCATGTTCTAGAACACACTCAACATCAGCTTGTCTCATGCTGTCGCCTCCACTTGGAATGCTAAGCCTTTAAGTCTCTACCCCTGGATCCTCCTCTTCATTCATACATCAAATGAAAATTATTATTTCCAATCTATCTTCCCCGACAACAATCATCAAAGCAGCCCTCTTCCCCCGTTCAGTGTGTTCCTGACCACTCCATTCTGTTCATTACCTAGTTATTTCATTCCGTTCATGTTTCTCAGTTTGCATTTATGCGATTATATGGATACTTCAAAATAAATACCAGCCTTCTCTGTGTCCCTTATAAGCTCCATGAGGGCCGGGATCTGTCCCTTTGGTCTACCTCTGACCAACAGCACCCAGGCAGGGTACCCAAGGTAGAGCAGGTGCTCAATAAATATCTGTTTACTTCTTTTGCGAGCACCTACGATATGTGTGAAAAATTGTACTATGTGATGGGCCAAGAGTGATGAAGTAAAATAAACTGCCCACATAGACCTGATGGTCATAACACATGATTAACTATTTGAGTATGAGTGGAGGGGAAAGGTGATGGTTCTTTCAATATCCAAACCACACTGTGATTGCATTAAGAAACCCAGAATAATAGCAACAGACTGATCTGGCTTGCTCCACTGAGGGGATAATATAAGGTGAAAGGTTTTTTTGTGGTTTTTTTTTGTTTTTTTTTTTTTAAGATTTTATTTATTTATTTGACAGACAGAAATCACAAGTAGGCAGAGAGGCAGGCAGAGAGAGATGGAGAAGCAGGCTCCCTGCTGAGCAGAGAGCCCGATGCGGGACTCGATCCCAGGACCCTGGGATCATGACCTGAGCCGAAGGCAGAGGCTTTAACCCACTGAGCCACCCAGGCGCCCCAAGGTGAAAGGTTTTATTTAAAGTAGCTCCAGCCCTGGTGTAATACTTTGGGCCTATTTAGACATATTCTTTAGAACCTTCTGATGCACTTTCCCTAAACCGTCAAGCATTAAATTAGCTTAAGGAAAGCCATAAAGATTTCCCTGAGTCTCTTAAAGAACATGACACTTTTCATCTTTCCATTTTATTCATGCAGATAAATGTGTGTATCTCTCCAGAGTATTCATGGATTTTAATCCTCTTACAAGGTGACTGTGTTTGCATTGTTGAAAGAGAGGGAAGAAAATCCTTTACCTGAAAGAGAGGGAAGAAATCGATAGAATGGAGCTCGCTGAGGTCAGGAAAGAGCACTGGCTAGGGTTTGGGAAGCTCAGATGTTGGGGTCAGGCCTACCACAAAGTCACTGGTAAGTCGTAACATCTCCTGGGGCCTCAAGTTTCTCCCTTGGAGAGTCAAGGGACTGGACTCCCTTAGGTGTCCTGATCTACAGGATGGAGGGATGATGGTGAAATGGGAGATCCTGGGCAAGCAGCCCTAATCATCTGCTCTGTATCCAGAGAGAGAGGACTTGGTGTGACTTCTGGCTCCTGCGCAACCCCAAGGATTTCTCTGTTGGGCCACAGTCATGGAACCCACGTTTACTCTGCCCACATGGAACCACACTGACACTCTACTGGGTGTGTTCTGGGGCGTCCAGAGATTCAGTCATTCAATAAATAAATGAAAAGTACAATGTGACCTGTTAAGAGGATAGAAGCTAGGGCCGCAGATGGAGGATGACCCAGGAAAGCACCGGGAAAGGGACCAGAGAAGACTTTCCAGAGAAGGTGGCATTCGTTTGAAGGATCAAAAAGGAGGAAGGGAAAGCTTGTTCAAAGGCAGGAAAAGGCTTAGAGGATGGAGGAACTCAAGGGAAGCCAGGGAAGCTGACATTCAGTGGTCCAGGAAGAGGCTTGAAATAAGGGTGTTAAAGAAGGTAGAAGCCAGACCACACAGGGCCTTCTGGGTCAAAGTAAGAGGTTTGGATTTGGATTTTGAGGGAGGAGAATAGTATGATTGGGTTTACACGTCAGCAGTGTGAGATTTCCCACTCGAACAGTACAGTGTGCAGACAATTTTGTGTATTTCCCTCTGATGAAACTCAGCTAAAGAGAGTCCATTTGCCCTTGGCAGGGCAGGTGACACAGTAGGCTCTGGTACGCTTTTTTAATACCATCTCAGCATTTTCAGAATTCCTCCCTCCCTCTTCCTTCTCTGTTTCTTCCTGGATTTGGTCAGAATTCCAGGGGGCATATGTAACTTTCTGATGCTGAAGGAAGGGCACCTGACCCACGCTGGTCCTCTGCTGGCATCTCCTGTTTTAATGCAGCTTGGCATTTATCCTCTTGCCCTGGGCGGCATGAATTACCTTCTCTAGGGGTCTCCCCTTCCAAGTTCTGCCTTCATCTCCGCTCTTACTGCTCCACCTCCTCTCAGGCCCCCAGTTTGGTCACCCACCCTGAAGCTTCTGACTTTGGGACCCTTTACACATTTTATGACGCTCTCCCATCAGGCCCCCAAGCTAACCTTTGTCCCACTTTGGCACCTAGGCATTGATCCAATCTCCCCACCTTACAGGTAGCAAAGAGAACGGGGCAGGGCAGGGGGAAGATGGCCGGAAGGTAGCATCTCAGTCCCTTTCTCTGCCTAAATCTGCTCACTTACATTAACAGTGCATCCCTTGCTGGTGTTGAAATTTTTGTTCAGAGTTGCAGATGGTTAGTGGAGTCAACTTCTTTCCATTCTCAGATCCTCAAACTTTTCCAATTTGGACTCCATGCCACAGTCATGAGGGAGGAGGGCAGCAGTGGGCCAGGTTCCAGCCTGGGTTGAAACGTGCTCCCTTTCCAATCCCTCTTTCCTCTAAGCTCCACCTCCTGGTCATCTAGAGAAGAGATGAGTGTCACTTGGAGGATGGTGGTGGTAGTGAAGACGGAAAGAAGCTGGTGGGGTTTAGAGGCTGCTCATGGGTCAGATGGGTTATGGGAGGGGGAAACCAAGATACTCCCCGTTAGGTCCGTTATTAAACGAAACGAGACTGAAACAAAGTGAAAGTTATTTAAAGATTTATTTTATGATAAGTATTAGAAATCAGATTGATTGGCCAGGGGAATGAGACTGAAACAAAGTTAAAGTTATGCAAAGCTCTATTCTATGCCAAGCATTAGAAGTCAGAATGACCGGCCAGGGCCGTCGCTGAAGAGACCGACCACCCCCAGCTTACAGACTCAAGAATCGACTGACTGACAGGTCAGGGCTGCCTCTGAAGAGAGCTACTCCTCCCAATCTTACAGGCTACATTTTATTGGGTGAAACGGCAACCCGTATCTTGGTATCTCAACCCACCGGGTTTGTGTGTCTCTTGTTGATTGGCTAGTTTCATCCGGTCTGGTGACGTGTTATTCAAGATTACCCCATACCAGGAACTGTTACAAACAGTACTTTCTGGGAAGGCTTAGTCAATTAACATATTCAGTGTAAATAATAAGATCGTCGTCCTTCCCAAGATGGAGTCATTTTGGTTTGGGCAAGATCTTCTCACTGTTACAAATGGTACTTCGTACTGATTAGATGTCTCCATCTGGCCTGACTCGTCCTTGTATTCTGGGCTCTGTTATCAGGAATTAGCCGACTACATTTTACTGGTTTCCCAGACTTGTTTCTAAGTAAGTTTCTCTGGGGGGAAGAGTCAGTTTAAGTTTACTGCACAAACAACAAAGTGACTATTTACCCAAGATGGAGTCACTCTGGCTAAATAGGTCCTTATACTCCCCGGTTGCTGGCTTCGGCAATCGAGTCCTGGGTAGTGGTGGTGTTGCACAGAGGGGGCAAGCAGGTGGGGTGTGGTGATGGTACAGATTTAAGGATGGATGTCAAGAATCTAGTTTTGGGGGCGCCTGGGTGGCTCAGTGGGTTAAAGCCTCTGCCTTCGGCTCAGGTCATGATCCCAGAGTCCTGGGATCAAGCCCCACATGGGGCTCTCTGCTCCGAGGAGAGCCTGCTTCCTCCTCTCTCTCCCTGCCTGCCTCTCTTGCCTACTTGTGATCTCTGTCAAATAAACAAATAAAATCTTAAAAAAAAAAAAGAATCTAGTTTTGCATGTATCACGGGTGAAATATTTGTGAGAGCCATCCAAGGGAGAGATGTCAAGCAGATGATTTGATTTCTGAGGTTAAAGCTCAGGGGAGAGGTCTGCAAGGTGATGGAAATTTGGGAGTGGTCAGCAGACAGATGGTATTTAAAAATCACGGGACCGGACCTTCAGTAGTCTCAAGTGCTCAGGTGGGGCTTTGGCTTTGTTGTGTGGTCCTGAACATTTCACCTCGTGATTTGGGTAAGAAGAGCTTAGGCTCCAGATGGCTGTTCCAGGGGCCCTGGGGACCCAGGTGGTGCATCAGTGATCCCCTGACAGCTGCTACTACTCAACTCTGCAGGCTCTGTTAGTCTGGTGAAATGTGGGAGCTCCCAGCTGGGGACAGAGATTGGGACAGGCCCAGCTTGTGAGGAGTCAGGGTGGGAGCAGGGAGAGGTCTGGCCATCTGGATGGGGTGGGTGGGGCAGGATATTTCTAGTCTAGGAGGAGCTGTCCTTGCCCTAAGTGCCTGTGGTTATTCCTGGAACCTCCACGCAGGTGCTGCACAGGATGGCAAAGAAGGAGAATTCAAGGCCCACTGTGCTCGGGTCAAAGGAGAGGCTGGGACTGTATGCCTGGACATGTTCTCTCCCTCGGGGTTCTCACGGACAGGTGATATTATAATCCCTCATATTTGTACCCCTTCTGAACCCATAAACCCACATAATATAGTCTCAGAGGGTGTCATATTCCGGAAAGTCAGTGTAGCATTCACTCGAAATTTAAAGATGATTCCATCTTTACCGTCAAGGATATTGAAGGCACTCACATGCACAGACCCAGGAATGTTAATTAAAATCTTCTCTCTTTTTCTTTTCCTGTGATTTACACACCACAGCCGCTCAGGCACCACCGCGGACCAACCTGGCTTTCCCTCCCTCGTAAATGAACTCTCTTCCATGCCAGCCTCTCCAAGTGCCTCCCCCCCATGCCCCGCTGTCTCCCTCGCCCGCTATTATGGATGTGTCTGCCCTCTCTCCCAGAAGGAGAGCATGCATCCTTTTTGAAAGTGAAGGAGGTTTAGGGAAGGAGGTTGGAATGACAGGACTTTCTCTGGTGGGAAGGAAGAATGGACATTTTTGTTTCTTCACACACTTACAGGTCGACTGACGCTTCCGTGCTCTCCTCCCAGCTTCCCGACAACCTTGCGGAGTAGCTGCTCTCATTAGCCTGATGCTATCAAGGAGGAAATGATGGCTCACCTAGAGCCATGTAATTTTTAAAAGGCAGGGAGAGGACAGGAACTTCTTGCCAGCATGAAGGATGGGGGTGTGCCTCCGAGAGAAATTGAGGGAGGTGATCTCTCTCCGCCCCTCCCCCTGCACCATTACTCTCCTTTCTCCCCACTCTGCTCACCAATCTCCCCTCATTCCCTTTCAGCAGCAAGGACAAGACAGGAAATTAGTTGAGAAACAAGGAACTGGGGCCTGTCTGGCTCCTACCTGTTTCTTTTTCTGTAATAAAATGAAGGGGTTAGGGGTGCCTGGGTGGCTCAGTGGGTTAAGCTTCTGCCTTCAGCTCAGGTCATGATCCCAGGGTCCTGGGATAGAGCCCCGCATCGGGCTCTCTGCTCAGCCTGCTTCCCTCTCCCCTTCTCTCTGTCTGCCTCTCTGCCTACTTGTGATCTCTCCCTCTCTCTCTGTCAAATAAATAAACAAATAAATCTTAAAAAAAAAAAAGTGTTAGGTGACTTTGGATCGAATTCCATGAGTGTTGGTATAACCCACACAAAGCATAGCACCTCTGACCCAGTCCCAAAATGGTGATGTCCTCAGAGAAACAATCTTTGGATAGCCAAAAAGTCATTCACAAAGAAATTCTAATCTCTGCTAAAAGCTCTCAAAGAACACCAAAAGGGTGTTCTGCTTAAAATAGAGCAACGCTTTTTAAAAAACCATCTCTCTCCCCACATACGTTTTGAATACAGCTACCTCAAGCACTGTCACCTCCCTCCACATTCCCAAAAAGTCCCCAAGCCCAGAAGGGCCGCATGCTTCTTCCCTTTTCATCTCACTCAGGATCTATTTATTTCTCTTCCAACAACCACTCAGCGAGTTACTTTTCTGAGGAAATCACCCCCCCACACCGTGGCATCTCTCAGTTACAGTCTGACTTCTACTTCAGAGAAGCTTCCACGTGGGGGTGGGGGGGCTGTATCACGGGGCTGGCGCACACACATGTGTCCCCCGTGCAGGGGCTTCTGAGTCCACACCCGGGGTGATCCCGGACTCTGCCCCCTTGAGCAAGTCCTTAGCTCCGCATCTGTAAACTGGGATTAAAGACAGCACCCCCAGGAGAGCGGGCCTGATGGTTAAATGAAAAGTAACAACAAAAGGTGATGGTAGACACGCTCGTCCCTGCCCCCCCTGCCCCGGCAGCCGAGGCCAGAGCGGAGGTCAGCAGCTCGGGGCACGTGGGTCGCGTGTGTCCACTGGCCTCGGCAGATGGAGCCTGTGGCCTCCCGCTCCCCCGGCCCGCCCGCCCCAGGCGGGAAGGACTTGGGACTTTCCCAGGGTGGTGCAGTGTCCTGGAGCCCTCCCCTCCCAGCGCGGGTCCCCACGAGCCCGCCCCCACCTCCCTCTCCGGGGGATTTCCTTGCTCGGGGAGGACCAGACGCCCTGGCTCTGGTTTCCGAATTCCAAGACGGAGAGGGAATAAATCCTCCGGAGTGGACCTCGCTTCCAAGGACAGCGCTCGCTCAGTTCCTCCTTCCCCGTGGGCATCCCCTCCCCATCGCCGCTCCCGCTCCAGCCCGGAGCCCTGTTTCTCCATGTGGCCCGGGCTTGTGTCCAACAGACTCGGCGACGGCCCGTAAACAGGCCCGAGAGCTGCGGGCCTGAGGCCAGGAAGAGGCGCAGGGGAGCCAGAGTGAGAGCAGCTGGGGCTCAGGCTCCGCCGCTGGGGTGCGGGTCCTCTGGGGAGGTGAGGCAGAGACGCGGCTGGGGGAACCACCCCCCAAGCCCCCACCCGGTGCCCCGGGTCAGAGGCTCCCCTCGCCGCCTCCTGCGGTGGGACTCGGAGCTTCCCTCTGTCTGCGAAAGGGCTCGGAGCCGGGAAGTCGGTAGCACGGTGTCCAGCACGGAAAAGCCCTCAGTACTGACCATGACCGCAACGCTTGGCGCCGCAGCGTTTGTCTCTGTGCGCGTCTCCCTCACCCTGATCGCCGTCCGCAGGGCTTCATACAGGATCCGGCTCGGAACTAATTTTTTTTTTTTTTTTTTTTTTACTTTGGACACGAGGCTCCTGTCATCAGCCTGGGTGGGGGCCTGTCTCTTGACTAGTGAGCAAAGTCCTGAAGTTGGCCTGGGGCTGGGGGGGGGGATCATGAATCCCTTTCCAGCACAACAGGTTAGCTTCGCCAGCCTCTGGGCCCTCTCCTCTCTGTCAGTACAGTGAGGGGGAAACTGAGTCAACTCTAAAGGGCTTTTCTGCTTGTAGAGACGGAAGGGGTGACTTGACTGCAAGTGAGGAGGGCCGGGGATCGGAAAAAGCATAGAGGTCCAGGGCTCAGGCCCAGGGTGGGGCAGGAGGTGGGAGGCTGAGATATGACGGGGTAAAGCTGGGCCTCCCCTCTGGGGTGGAAGGGCTGACCAGCCTGGCCCCAGTGCCCTGAGGCTGCCACTTTTGAGGTCCCACCTGAGAGCTCCAATCTAGAGGGATCTACCCTACCTCAACAGAGACTGCTGAAGCGAACATTTTATGCATGTATTTATTTATTTGCACTGCCTCCCGAAGGGGGAGAGTCAGGGACTTTTTTTTTTTTTAAAGATTGACTTATTTATTTTAGAGTGTGTGTGTGTGTGTGTGTGTGTGTGTATGCACGAGCAGGAGGGAGAAGCGGGGAGCTCTGCTCGGTCTCCATCCCATGACCCCCAGATCATGACCTGAGCTGAAACCAAGAGTCAGATGCTGAACCAACTGAGCCCCCCCAGGAACCCTGAAATGATCATTTTAGAGTGATTCCTTTGGGGAGGCAGGCTGAGGCTTGACATATATGTATTAGACTCGGACTAGGCAACATTTATAAAACAAACACAGGTCCAGTGATCAGTGGTGTCTGGATACTAAGTAACATCTGGCTGAGGGCAGGAGGGGACCCCTGGGGTCTGTCAAGGCTGCGGAATGAGAGCTCCAAAGATGTGAAGCGGGGACTGAGCAGGAGGACTCAGGGCTGCTCGCAAAGACCTCAGTTTCCACAAGTGGGAGGAAGGGGAATCAGATAAGGACCTATTTCCACATATTTTGCCTCATATGCAATATTTCTGTGAATATTGGCCTGCTTCCAGTCATTCCCTCACTCAGTGTTCCGTCGAGTGTCAGGAATATTCAAGATGCTTGCTAAGGGCTGGAGATGGAGTGGGGAAGGCAGCAAGCTGTGTGGGACACAGCCCCGCCCTCCAGAACGAGAAGTGTCAACACTCCTGGACAGCCCACCAGGAACCCATGGCGGGCCAGCTGGGAGGCCCGGGCTGGCTGGCCCTGGCTCTGGGGCTGGGGCTCCTGCCGCCTGGGAGAAAATCTGAGATTGTTGTTTGGCTCGGCACAGGATCTTCTCAGACATAGAGAGAAATGGTTCAGAAAGAGTGTCTGTGGAGAATGAATCCTCTCCCTTTTCAAGCTACAGAGCCTGCAGGGGAGAGAGGAACCGCCCCCCTCCCCCCTTGTCTCCCCACCCCACCCAGTGGCCACTAATGGCAGGGAGGGGTCAGAGAGATAGATTCCCTCCCTCCCCTGCCCAGGTGACACAGACCCAGGGCCCTGCCACCCGCTCCTTCTTCATTGTTCACATGGCTCTCTGACGTGTCTGAAAATAAATTCCAGATCCCAGGAGAGAAATTTCCTGGGAATGCAAGCACATGGGGTGGGGGCAGGGGCAGGGAATCTGGACCTACGATGTTCCCACCATTTCTTTCTTTCTTTTTTGTTTATTAAGATTTTTTAAATGTATTTTTTAGAGAAAGAGAGTGGGGGAGGGGCGGAGGGAGAGAAAGCCTTAAGTAGACTCTGCACTGGGATCTCACAACACTGAGATCATAACCTGAGCTAAAACCACGAGTCAGACATTTAACCGATTAACCCACCCCGATGCCCCTTCCCCACCATTTCTTTCTTTCTTTTTTTTTTTAAAGACTTTATTTATTTGACAGACAGAAATCACAAGTAGGCAGAGAGGCAGGCAGAGAGAGAGGAGGAAGCAGGCTCCCCGCTGAGCAGAGAGCCCGATGCGGGGCTCGATCCCAGGACCCTGGGATCATGACCTGAGCCGAAGGCAGAGGCTTTAACCCACTGAGCCACCCAGGTGCCCCGCCCCCCCATTTCTGAAGAAACCTGCCTCACTGCCTCAAGCACCCCAGTCTGTACATGCTGTTGGGATAGGCACAGACTGAGCCCAAGAAGAGAAATACAGGCTGATCCCTCCCACAGGGTGGTGTTTTACTTCAGTAGTCATTAAGGAGAAAAAAAAAATCTTCGAATCAAAAATGAAAGACTGGTTACTCTGAATTCGGTGGTTTGCTCAGTCTGTGGGGTCCTCTCATTTTCAAACGCAGTTTGGACATGTTGTCTCTCGTTTGGGTTGAATTAAGCATACACCCCCACATGTACGACACACATTCTGGGCAGACCGTACCCCCTAAAGGAGCGTTGGACTGGTGACTACGTGTGTTACTGAACATGCGTGATGTGCCTTTGTGGAAGTGCTGTGCCATTGGGAAACTTGGGACTTATTCTTTATTTTGTTGAAACAGTTGAGATATATATGAACCCTTTTAAAACTGAATACGGGGTAGGGAGTGTGCCTGGGCGGCTTAGTCGGTTAAGCGTCTGAGTCTCGATCTCAGGGTTGTGAGCTCAAGCCCCATGTTGGGCTCCACACCTAGCATGGAGCCCACTTAAATAAACAAGCAAACAAATAAATGAAAGCAAGTACAGAATATTTTATTTCGATCTGTATATCTGCCCCATGTGATTTCAGGATCAGGTATAGATCGCCATCATAGTATGAAGGATAGTTCCATTGAATATGCTCTTCTTCTCATTTTTTTTTTAAATCATCATCACCATCTTTTTGTTGAGGTAAACCAATGTTCTAGATAATAAGAGAAAAAAATAATTGGTTGGCATACTCAGATGAAGTATTAATATGACTTTTTTGGACCTAATTATTATTTTATCTCTTGAAATCTGTATGAGGTTATGTTAGGATATTAAATCCACAAAACTTTTTTCTTTTTCTAACAAGTTACTATATTTGTATGCGAAAAATCCCCCTTCAGATTGGTAATTTCTCAAGGTACCTGCACTTTTACACATACGTGTGCTGTAATTCAGCACAAAGCTGTAAGCTTCGAGAGTGCTCGTTGCGTATTACCCAATGTCTAAGTGATAAGGAGGGACCGGGTACTGGAGATGCAAAGAAGAACCAACCACAGTCCTTTGCCAGGTGTTACCAAGCCGGGGAAGGGCATTCGAAGGGAGAAGGAACACATGGGTGAAGGTACCTTGGGGAGTGTGCACGAAACCATGTCTCTGGGGGAAAGGGCATGCTTGAGGCTGTGGCGGGGCACAGGAGAGAGCCTCAGGGTTCAGAATTAAAGAGGTCAGCTTGGGATTCTGGGCCTTATCCTCCAGGCAAGGAGCTGTGGAAGGTTTGAAGGCATGGGGGAGGGTGAAAGGTGCCCTTAGAGACAAGCAGAAGGTTCCACACAGGACACACTGAAGGCTGCTTGTCTTTCAGCTGCTACTGGTCCTGGCAGAGGCTACCTCCCAAACATCAGGCCTGAGGCTTGTGGCTCAGCAGCTACATGCCTGGCAGGTCTCTGGAGAGAAAATCCAGCTACAGCTGGGGCCACCCTCAGCTTTCTGCTTCAAGGCACTGCTTCCAGCCTTTGCCTTGGAAGCTGCGCATGGATGGTAGTTAGTGATTAACTGATATGTGCTGTTGTCATTGGATTTTAAAAGGTATATTTCTTGGGGCCTTGGTGGTTCAGTCGGTTAAACGTCTGACTCTTGGTTTCAGCTCAGGTCACCATCTCAGGGTCATGATCAAGCCCTGTGTTGGGCTCCATGCTCAGTGGGAATCTCTCCCTCTGCCCCTCCCACTGCTTGCACTTTCTTTCTCTCTCAAAATAAATGAATAAAATCTTGGGGCACCTGGGTAACTCAGTCGCTAAGTGTCTGCCTTCAGCTCAGGTCACGATCCCGGGGTCAAGGGATCGAGCCCCGCATCGGGCTCCCCACTCTGCAGGAAGCCTGCTTCTCCCTCTCCCACTCCCCCTGCTTGTGTTCCCTCCCTCGCTGTGTCTCTCCCTGTCAAATAAATAAAATCTTTAAAAATATAAAAATAAATAAAATTTTTATAAGTAAATAGATAAATGGTGTATTTCTCCAAAGAAATGCTTGAAAGCATCTTGTGAAAGCACCGGCAACATAGTAAGTATATTTTAAACAGTAGTTTTCTTTTTTTCTTCCTAACCAAATACCCAATTATCCATGTCTAGGGAAAAAAGTACAGCTGGTTGACCCAAATACCCAGGAGCCAGCTATCTCCCTGTCTCCAGAGGTGGATACTCAAATCCCTGCCCTGTTGCTTAGGAAGAGATGTGATCTCATGCACCCTGGGCTCTTGGTGTTGTCTTAGTTTAAAGCACAGGTATTTTAATAATCTTACAAGAAATGAAGTTTTGCTCTTTTCTATTTTGTAATATGCTTGTAGATCTCTAAGTCTGTCGTGGTTTAATTGAACAGACTGGTGTTGGTGGGTGGGGAGGTGACCTGGGAGGGAGAGAAAGAAGTTAGGGAGATGGCACATTTGGTGCCAGCTCTGCCAATGAAAACAGGAGGACCAGACTTCATTGAGAAGGGCTCTGGCTGGAGAAGTATTGGAAAATAATAATCCTATATAGTTATAAGGAAATGAGAAGTGAAATGAAAGGGGGACAGCAGCCAACATGAAGACTATTATTAGTGGATATTGCTTTACACGTGTGTGAAACCTGTCCCTGCATAGACTTATTTGGTGACTCGGTTCACTTGGTTGTTCCCCGAGACCTATGAAAGAGATTCTAGCATTTCCCCCATTTTACGGATGGAGAAACTGAGACCTGAGAAGGTATCCAAAGTCACACTGCTGGCAAGTAGTGAGGCCAGGATTTGAACCCAGATACCAGGAGATCCTTGGGAAATCCTGTTCTGCTGGTCCAGACTTTTAAACCATTTGCCAGACGAGTTTCATAAACTGTCACTAATATGCCCTTTTGTTGGAAAATACACACTGAAGTACTTAGGAGCCAAGAGGCCACTTACTATCCAATAGTTTTAAAAGTAATAATAATGTGAATATATGGAAAGCAAAAATGATAAAGCAAATGTGGTAAGATATTAATGAAGAGGGAATCTGGGTGAATGGTATGGTATATGGGAGTTCAGCAACTTGTTTTTAAGTCTGAAATTCTGTAAACATAAAAATATTTTTAAAAACAACACAAATCTGTGGCTAATGTGCTCAGAAAAAGTGATTCTCTGCCTTTTCTTATTTCAGAGTATGCTTCCAAATTTCTAAATCTATTTGATTAAATTGGTGGGGTGTGTGTGTGTGTGTGTGTGTGTGCAGGGGTCCAGAAGTGTGCTACTTGGTTCAGAGCAGCAGCCCACTTCTCAGGTTCTTCATGAGAAACGTAGTAACTATATCTCATGGCTCTTAATCACTGGGTGATAAAACAGACCCTCCAGTCCACTGACCCGAGAGGCCAGAGGCAGATCTTTCCAGGGAGCTTGGCTAGAGACAAGCCTCTCTGTCCGCTCCTGCCAAGACGGTGCAAACAGGTCCCTGCCATTTGAACTTCCAGAAGGGAAAAAAAACAAAAATCTTTAGAGCAGAGTGCCAAGAAACCAGTGCAATTTTTTTTCACCTGATTATTATATAATATTACTTTGGGCCTAGAAAATAGACTGCTGAGAAAGCCTTTCGCTGTTGCTTGTCTGAATTATCCCCTCACAGCTTTTCACAAGGAGTATGAATTAATTAGGGCCTGCGAA
The DNA here is from genome assembly GCA_004024625.1 of Mellivora capensis. Taxonomy (NCBI): domain Eukaryota; kingdom Metazoa; phylum Chordata; class Mammalia; order Carnivora; family Mustelidae; genus Mellivora; species Mellivora capensis. The sequence continues at coordinate 20,816 of PISX010004854.1, read as the reverse complement.
GAGAAAGGGTCTCCCTTGATCTCTGGCCAAGGATTCCCTAAATCGCTCAGTCTGCTTGTTCCAAAATCCTGTATGCTTTAACTATTGTGCACAGAAACCATTCATTCTGTCAGCTCAGGGGGATTTTTGAAGCTTAGATGCATGGCTTCCAAGGCTATAAAAGCAAAGGGAAGGGAGCAGATAGCAAAGAAGAGGGCAATAAGCAGGAGCTTGTCCTGGTCACCCTCCTCCACTCAGGCAGAGCCAAGCCTCCATGTGCAGCCTCTTCTTCTGTGAGCAGGAACCGCAGGACCCATCGCTTACAACCCTCCTGGATCTCTTAGAAATCCTTTCATCGTGTGGGGCTTTTGGTCACGATGGTATTTGACTTGGTCACTTTTCCCAGTAACAGTTCCTTGTGCTAGAAGGAGTGGAAAGGTGGGCTCTGAAATCCCAACGCCCTTGTGTTTCTTCTCTTGGGGCTTTAATACTTCCACCTGTAATAGCCTTTATTCGTTTCATTTTACCTTTCAGACGAAGGCCTTGTTTTATTTATCTGGAACCTAGTTTCCCAATCTGGGCACCGTTAGGCCAGGTAATTCTTCGTTGTGGCAGTTGTCCTGAGCATTGTAGGATATTAAGCAAGCATCCTGGCTTTTACGGGCTAAAAGCTAGTAGCAGCCCCCTTCCAACGGCAACAACCAAAATTGTCTCCAGGCGTTGCCAAGTGTCCCCCAGAGAGCAAAATCAGCCCGGGTGTGAACTGATCTAGAACTTCCTTACCAATAGGGGGGGGTCTTCCTGGTCGTCTTGGGAAACCAGAACGGGCTAAAGGCATTTGATTCAGTTTGGGCTGATGGGGCAAAGAGAAACATTCTGGAAGACATGTTTGCAGTATTTCTCTGGATGCTAGATCTAAAGACACAGGACTGTGTCATATTCTGCACTGGCTGTTCCCACAGGAGTTTTTGAGAGCAGTCTCAGATGAGGGCAGTATGGGAAGCAGACCCAGAGATAGTAAGATCCAGACTGCCCGGCCAAGGTCTTTGAATAATTAGAAATATGGCATCTTAAGAATGTTTGGGAGCGTCTGTCTGGGCCCCTCCCGAGTTGGCTGCCGATTTACCTGCTTCTGGCAGTCTCTCTCTTTGCAATTAGAACTGCCTCCTGGTAGAAGGTCACAGAGCTCATCTTGCACATTCCAAGAGCAGCAGTGTGGACCACCCAGGGTGAATTTCCATGAGTCTTCTTCAGGTGTCCACCCTGTATTTTCAGGAAAGTGCTGAGAAGGTTCATCCAAGAAAAAATACTTACTGGACCTAAAATCAGAATGAGAATATCAAATCTGGTCTTCTAGGGGGCACTGTAACTTCAGCTAAAAAAAAAAAAAAAAGGAACAAAACCAGAGAGATAAGTATGCTTAAACACATGCATGATACATCTAAAGGCTCGAGAGTATGGGACTTCCTGCTTCCTTGGGAATTTTGCACAGGTTTTCGTAATTCTTGGGGTCTCCTTTCAACTCTTGGGTTTGGGGGAGCAGTCCTGTTACTCATTTCGTTAACTAATGATGTAATATCAGGTTGTTGAATGCATAGGCATGTTCTGGGGAAGGGATTTGACCAGATCAAACATGGTCCTCACAAAATAATCTTCATAATTAATCAGCTACCACAAAATTTATTTCAACTATAATATTACTCTCTCCTTCATGTAGGCCTTTCTACTTTTTAAAATAACGTCTAGTTATCCAACACTTTTGTAAGATGCTGATCGATTACTGTAGCTCCTTCAGAGGTAAAGGATAGGAGGCCCGGCCATTTGCAGGTTCATGACTGTCATGTCTCTCCTGGACTCATGAGGATCACCTAAGTGGTTTCACTCCCTCCACTCTTGCTCCCCCTCAATTCATTCTCCACCCAACAGACCAATGAGCTTTCAAATTTTTGAAAATTGCAAAGTCGTCAAAATATCAAGCATTCCAAAAAATACCATTCTCCTGCTTCCAACCCTCCAAGGGCTTAAAATAAAATCCTAAACTTCTTCCCTGCTCCCAAGGCCCTTCGGAGTGCGTCTCCCTCCAACCTCCCTGACTTTAGCACCAGCCTGACTTTTCTGCCTTCGGCACTTCGTAGGCACTGCACCCCACGTCTGCCACACTTGCCCTCCCGACCCTTGTGTGGCTGATGCCCTGTTATTCACTCCTCTGCCTCCACGTCACCTCCACAGAGAAGCCCACACACAACCACCTAATCTTCACCCTCTCTCCCCATTTTATTTTCTTCACTGCTCTTATCATCACTATCTGAAATGATTTTACACTCATATAGCTTTAGTCAAATGTCACCATACTATAGGTAGTGTTCTGTGACTTGAATTTTTTTTTTTCAAAATCCATTGTTGACTTTTATTTTTTAACACTGTGTTAGAAATCTTCCCATATCAGACTGAATAGGCCTATTCCATTCTTTTTAATGGCTGTGTAATAGTCTGTAGGTGTATATACCATAATTTGTCTGATGGGCTTCCACATTTATTTCTGATTTTTTACCATTGCAGTTAATGCTGAAGTGAAACATCCTTTGGCCACACCTCCGTGCGCATGCGTGGATTTTTTCTGTAGTAAAAATTCCTGGAAGTGAAATTGCCAGGCCAAAGGTTATGCCCATTGGTCATTTTCATAGATGCTCACCATCTATTGCCTTTCCTAAAAGGCAATCAATTTATACTCCCACCAATGGTGTGTTACACTGAACACTTCCCCTCATTCTCACTGACACTAATTAGTATCATTTTTTAAAAAAATGTTGCCTTAAGGAATGTGCAACAAAGGTATCTGATTTCACGTCATGAGCCTGAAGCCCATTTTAGGATCGTTTCCTGCAGCTGTCCCTTGGAGTCCTGCCTCCAGGTCAGCTTGGGGAGGACAGTGAAACCGTCTGTGAGCTCTGAGAGTTCCCGAAGACCAATGAAACCTTTGAAAGCAGTCTCCTCCACCCGGCAGAAAGCCCCTCTGTCCAGCCGCCAGCGGAGCTCGATCGATAGCCTGGAGAGCCGTGAGCCAGCCCGACATTTCCTGCGTGCAGCTTTCTCCCCCATCCATCATCCAAACACATTCCGGCCGCTCAGCTACGACTGGACAGAGTCGAAGCCTGCCCAAGTGCCGCAGGCCCCCATCCCCAATCTTGGCTTCCCTGGCATTACTCAGAACCCTTAACCCTTTGATTGCACTTAAGGACGAGAGGAGATCAGGGTCTGGGAATGGTCAAACACCCAATCTCCAAAAACGGCTTTTCAAGCCCAGAGGGCTACATCTCCTCCGTCTACGGGAGGGCAGGACATGCTGCAGTGAGCACCATGAAAAACATCTCACTGGGGGCACCAAGAGCATTAGGACCAAAGGAGGCCTTCTTATACTTGATGCCCCCACAAAGGCAAGCTACATATTGTTTTTTAAGAGTTTTTCAATTTTTCCTATTCCACCTTCGCTTTTATAAAAAACAAAATCAAAAACAAAAACTCAGTTCTTTCCTACTGGGAGTCTCTTCCCCAGGTATCCCCTTTACTCCTTGTAGAAAATGCTCATGCTTCTGACATTTCTGGTCACCTGTCACGTGGAGGTTTTTCCCCAAGACAATCAATTCTTTGTGACAACAGCTGGGTGTCCTACAATTTAACTCCATTCTGAAACTATCTGCCTGGAGATAGCACTGGATCTTGCAGGTTGGGGCTCTGCCCTGCAAGTGGGGCCCCTCTTCCCCTACTCATGTACACCTGAGGAGCCAGTGGCAAGCCCAGGCTCGTGAACTGGGTTTTTGACCAACCTGCTATAGATCTGAGGTTCTAAAGACCCCTCCTTGGCTTTGATTAACTTGCTAGAGTGGCTCACAGAACTGAGGGGGAAATTACCTCTATCAGCTTATTAAAGGATATGGTAAAAGATACAGAACAGCCAGATGAAGAGATACACAGGGCGAGGTCTGGGAGGGTCCCAAGCTTAGGAGCTTCTGTCCCCACAGAGTCCAGGTGTGTCACCCTCCCCATGTTGTGTTCAGAGCTCTGCGAAGTCCCTACTACTGAGATTTTATGGAGGATTCTTCACATCAGCATGATCAAATATTAGCTCCATTTCCAGCCCCCTCTTCCCTCTCTAGAGGATCGAGGGCTGGGAATAGGGGGCTAAAAGTTTCAGGCTTCTGATCACGGTTTGGTCTTTCCGGTGACCAGCACCCATCCAGAAACACCAAGCGTCATCTCATTTAGAACAAAAGACACTGCTATCACTCAGGAAGTTCCAAGAGATGTTGGAATTGTATGTCAGGAATGGGGATCAAAGAGCAAATACAAGAACAGTAGACGCACCCTACAAGGGTCTTAGAAGCTCTGTGCCAGGAACCAGGGGCAGAGACCAATATATATATTTTCCATTATCTCATAACTTTCCTCCCCAAAGGAATTGTTTAACTTCCCCGAGAAAGAGAAGCATGGCCAATGTCTCCTGGGTGCTGATGTTACTTCACAACCCTGTGAGTTGGATCATATTATCTCTAGTTTAAGGATGTGTCTGCAGCCAGAGCAGTTGGGTAACTAACCCAAGGTCACCCAGCTAGTCATGCCTGGCGCAGGATTTGAACGTAGGGTCTATAAGCTTATGCTCTCTGGCCAATGAGGTGGGCTCTCTGACTTAATTTCAGGAATTTCAAAGACTTGATTTTGGTAGTTCCTAGGTTATCTTACATTTCTTTACTTATAGGTCTCTTCAAAGAGAAAATTCTAAAATACTGATGAAATGACTTTAAAACCATGTCCTTTTTTCGACTGTGAATGAGTCCAACGTATGATATGTTTCCTTTGAGCCTTTTTCCTCTCTCCACTTCTGCAGGAGTGGATACCTCTTCTTTGGTTCAGTGCGCGCATAACAAGATGGAGTGAGTCACAGGTTCCCCGGGCCAAGGCTGATTCAAGCGATGGGTAGGGTGACCACGGTCTTAGCTTCCTGCTGCTGCTGCAATCAGTTACCACAAACTTACTGGTTCAAAGCAACACACATTTATTATCAAGTCCTAAACTAATATCTTATAGTTCTTCCTAGAAGCTCTAGGGGAGATCTGCTTCCTTTCCTCTCCCGGCTTCCAGAGGACAGGTACCTTCCCTATCTCGTGGTCCCTTCCTCCATCTTCAAACCTGTCACTGCTCTCTGCTTCCATTGTCACATCTTCTCTGAGTCTGACCCTCCTGCATTCTCTCTGTAATCACATCGGACCCACCTGGAACATCCAGGATCATCTCCTCATCTTGAGATGAGGACTTTAATCTAAGTCACACCTGCAAAGTCCTTCTTGCCGTGTTCAGGTGACGTATTTCCAGGTTCAGGGATTAGGACATGGACTTCTTTGGAAGGCTGTCTTTCCTCACACCACACCCATCATCTCAGTTTAAGGGGGACTACAAGACCTACCAGGTTGTGGAAACTTCAGTGTTGAAAGTAGGAAAGTTCTAGGCAAGCCTGGAGAGTTGGTTGCCCCTAGGCGGGGCACCCTTGATCCAGGAAGATATTTCTACTGATTCTTGGGAAAGTAGAGAGGGAAGATGAGCACAGGTAAGAAAGCTGGAAGGGGAACAGTGTTTTCCCAATCCCATTCCTAGGGGGAAAGCAACACCTTTAACCTTTAAGCAGTCCCGTTCCATTCCGTGTGCTCCCTACACGAGAACCTCAGCGGGACCGCATCTTTCCAAAAGGGAGATTTCTCTGCCTGATGTTTTCCACTTGTTTTACTACATAAAGACAAAGCGATTTCCTGGATAAACTCTATACTTCAGAGGCTGAATTCCCCCTAAATAAGAAGCCGGTATGGTGAACTTGTATTCAAAAAGGTTAATGGTTCATCCAGTGTGAAATCACAGACGTGTGGTTAAAATTAGAGCCTGATTCCATGTGAATGACAGATTCATCGCTAATGGAAAGCCACGGTGGTGTTTGTTTGTTTTTTTTTTCACGGTGGTGTTTTTTTGTTTTTTTTTTGTTGTTGTTGTTGTTTTTTACATCATGTGTGCTCTTTTCTCTTTATACCTTCCCCCACACTTTCCCTCTTTCCGCCCCCCTCACCCTCCGCACAGTTATATTTAGTATAACAGACTGAGGGTTTGTAAAACAATTCTCCCGTGTGTTCATGAGTCTCACTGAAGGGGAAACCAGTTCATGCCGTATTTTTACATATATATTTAGCTTTCTATTTCTGGAGAAATAAATAGAAAAAAATAGTTTTCAATAAAGCTTGAATTCCAAGAAGCATGGTTTGGAAAGAATGAGGGACGGGGATCTGGGGAGCTTTTCCAGTGGAGAGGATTCCGATGAAGAGGCCAGACCTCGGAGGTGGCACGGTGTGGCCGGGACACATGAGAGGTTCACCCCAGCACGGTGTGCCCGAAGTGACGCTTGTGGAACTGATGGTCGTAAATCATTTCCTAGTAGGGAAGGCAAAGGGACACCCAGTCTCCCAGCTAGAAGTTGTGGAGCAAATAGGATAAGCAGGGATGAGGAAGGAACTGTGCTACACTGCATGACTCCCTGATAGGGTTCAGGTTTGCAAGTCCAAGCGGCTGCAAAAGCCAGACAAATGGATGAAAATCCAGGAACCAGCGGAAATCCAAGCAGGTGAGGGATTCTGGGAAGCACTGCCTGCTCTGGCGAGTGAAGACAGCCCGAGGTGCATGCCCCGTGGTCGGGGGCACATGGTGGGAGTGGACAGATGGTTGAGAGAACTGGATTCTCTGTGTCCAGGGGAGCTTCTTGGGGTTTGCAGGGCTGCTCTGCACCTGAGTGTGGTCAGGGGCCTCGGTCTGACCCTGCATGCATCCACACCCAGCCCACATCTTCTTCTGGTCAGCCCCTGGCCACAGAGACCAGGCAGAACACGCCAGATTGGGGCACCCTATCATCGCCTTAGGAAAGGTAGCCTTTCTGAGCCAGAGAACAGGAGGAAGCAGGCGAAGAACAAAAGCTGTGCTCTCATAATCCCAAGAGGTTCCATATTTTACTGCTTCTCTTATAGTTAAGAGTCCTGGGTGTGAAGGAGAGGAGAGGCCATTGTGCTGGTGAACGTGCATCCCGCCGCCCAGTTCTGCTGAGGTATGATGGCGAGTGTTCACAGGTGGCTGGCTGGAGACAGGGCTGGCCAACTCCAGGAAGGGCTAAGCCACTTGCCCCCCATGGACCATAACCAGCCTGAACTTATTATAGGGGGCTGGCAGCCCACTCTGCTAGTGGTGACCCAGGATGGCCCGATGGGCTCCCATGGTCTCACTGATGGATCAAGGTCAGGGACCGTACTCCTTTTCATACTTGCTTCAGATTCAAGTGGGCTGCTCACTTGAACACTCATGGCTTAGGCTGGACATCTCAGAGAGAGAGGACCTGGTATGATTGACTGTTTCACCGACCAAGGGGAACACCATCACCAAGCTCCCTGCTTCCCAAACACATTGGGACTGGAGGGTCTGGGAGTAGGAGGAGATCCAGGAAGGTGCTCCAGTCATGGGCGAGGGTGAGACACCCTTCGTGACAAGGCATGGAAATGGTATCATTGCATTTTAAGCAAAGAAAGCCAAGCCAAAGAGCTCAGTAGAGCCTGGAGGCTCCATTCCTAACCCAGTCCATCTGTTCCCATCCCCTAGAATGGGTGTCTTCCTTCTGTTTTTTGTTTTTTGGGTTTGCGGGGTTTTTTAAAAGATTTTATTTATTTGAGAGAGATGGGAGAGAAAGAGAGCATGAGCAGTGGAGAGAGGGAGAAGCAGGCTTCCCTGCTGAGCAGGGAGCCCAACATGGGGCTCAGTCCCAGGACCCCCTGGGATCATGCCTGAGCTGAAGGGAGACACTTGCTGACCAGACAGCCAGAGGCCCCATCTTCCTTCTATTTTAAAATATGGGCTTTAGTGTTATTTGGGTGTGGCAAGGCCAACAGATCTGGAGCGTCCCTGAAAAGATAGTGATATTCACAGATATTCACAGATATTCACAGATGCTACAGGGGGACCACATGGGGAAGCACCGGTCAGGAGGGTGAGGGAGTCCGGAAACAGGGGCCAGAAGCTTTATTGTAGTTACTGCAGGGAAGAAACGGAGGAAGAGCCATCAGGCTTTTGATTGGCTAGTTTGATTAATTTCCGTGGCTCTGTGACATAGAAGCTGTCCCTAAGTATCTGGTGTCTGGCCCTGGGGTGATGAGGGCAGGTATGTAATGGCCCTGAGCCTGAGCGCCGCCCAGAGGGGGTTGTTGGGGGTATGGGCTCTGAATTGGTTAGTTTGCATTTGAAAGGTGTGCTCTAGGGTGAGCTGTTTCCTGTCTCTAGAAACTGGCTAACTCGGGGAGGGCTGGCCCCTCCAGGATCAGCAAGGGCCCAGATGTCAGAGCCTCAGAAAACAGAAACGTAAAAAGACCCAGTTAATAATACACTTTCCTCTTCTCTGCTCTCAGGACGCAGCTCAAGTCTCACAAGTTCTAGAAGCGCTCCCCAGGCCACCCACTGGGATCACTCCCTTCCCCTGAAGTCCTATAGCCCTCACTGGTGCTGCTCATTCAGCTTTTACCTGTTATCTACGCAGAGCACCCTGTGTCCCTGTATCAAAACCCAAGATCCTTGGAAGTGGGGATTGTGTCTCACTTCTCTATGTGTCCCATAGCACCTGGCACAGAGCCTTGAACTTAATAAGTACTCACTAAATTTTTGTTAAGGAATGCCCAGGGTTCAGTGTGGTAGGCCACAGGGACGGTTCCTGTAAAAGAAGAACCATTTTCAAGCCCTGGGCAGGAATAACCCTGCTTGGTTCCTTCCTTTAGTATCCAATAAAAATAAAAAAATTTTGAATGTTTACAAATCGAGATCACCTTTGTGAAATGCACAAATGAGGAAAAACTCAGGCAGCTCCAGCTGTGAATACAACTGAGAAAGGGTCATTTCTAATTGCAGTTGAAAAGGAAAAATTGAGTTAGTATCGATTCCCTGACCACAGTGTTTCCTCCATTAACTCTTTGGAAGAGGAGAGTAGATTACACACATCAGCTGGTTTCACTGAGTGGCCAGGAGGCAGACGAGACATGTCTGTCTCCTGAATTATTATTAATGGACAGATCATCTGAGTTGTGTCCGTCCTTGGTTGGGGGGATGCCTATCACAGGCCGTCAGGAGCAGAGATTTACCTGGTTCAAAGTGGCCTGGAATGAGTTGGGAGACATGGTGGGTCCTCAGGGTGTTTAAGGGCAAGACACGCAATGCCACCAGTGGCCTTGGGCTCCTCCTCTGTGAGTACAGGAGCAAGGAAGGTAGACCAGATGGAGGGCGGGTTGGACCTGAGTAGAAAATGTTAGAGGGATTTGGCTCTGTTCCTGGGGCAGAGCTGAGAGACAAAAATAGATCACATCTTGGGAAGCCTGGCATGAAATTAAATTCCAGGGCCCTAGCCAAGCTCTGCCAGCAAACTACCTGCCAGAGTCCAGAAATGCCCTCATCATGCTAAGTGGAGGTGATGGTGGGGCTGGGGAGGGAAGAGAGCTTCTTTTGTGGGTACCCCAACATTGCAGGGGCTACCCCACCTGTATTTAGTCCCTTGCTATTCAAAATAGAGTCTGCAGACCAGGAGCATTGGTCTCATTTGGGAGCTGTTTAGAAACAGCTGACTCTCAAGCAGGGCTGGGAGTAGTGTGAGGCCAAAGGGGATAGCTCCCTGGGGTGCAAAATTTCAGGGAGCACCCCAGAACTCAGTAATGGAGATAAATAACATTTTTAAAAGGCAAAATTAATGCCAAAAATCTATGATGAACAAAATAAAATGATTTTAAATGAAGATAGGATCTGACCCTACACTTGAACCATCCTACCCCTCTCAACTCACCCTAATCCCAGACCTTATCTCAGACCCCACCCAGACCACGGAAATCAGCATCTGCCTCTAACAAGATCCCCAGAGGACTCAGGAGCACATCAAAGTTTGAGAAACACTGCTTCGGACAGTCCCCCCCAAGCCATCACAACCCCAAATCTTGGACTCCAGACAGCAACAAAAATGGGAAAGGATGAACAGAGATTCCAGACATTCAAGAAGCATTCAGCCCCACGAGTTTGCTTGTCATTTGCCTGGATATGCACACTGCCACCTTACACTTGTACAGTGTTCTGTAGTTCACTGTAAGCTTTTTAAAAAATGTTGCATTTTGAAATAATGATAGATTTATAGGAAGTTGGGAAGGTAGTACAGAGGGTTCCCATGTGCCGAACTTAACCCAGTTTTCTCTATTGGTTACATTTTACATATGGACAGTACAATACAGAAGTGAGGAAATTGACATTGGTATAAAGTGGATATATAGTTACATGCCATTGTATCACACGTGTGGATTCACATAGCCAGCACAATGAAGCTGCAGAACTAGTCTCTCACCGCAAGGCTCTCCCTGGAGCCCTATAGCTTGAGAGTCACACTACCTCCCTGCCCTGTCCCCACCCCCATCCCTAACACTCCGCTGTCACTAATCTATATCATTGCTGAGAAGGTTATGTGAATGGAATCGTATAGTATTCAACCTTTTGAGATTGGTTTTCACACGGGGACATGATGATCTGGAGATCATCTTAATTGTTGCATGAATTGTTAGTTTGTTCCCTTTAATTGATAAGTAGCAGTATCCCAGGGTAGGGATATAACACTGTTTGTCTAACAGTTTGCCTAAAGCAGGACGTTTCATTTATTTCCTGCATTTGGATACTACAAATGAAGCGGATATGAGTAATCATGTACAGGTTTTTATGCAAACATGTCTTTATTTCTCTTGGAAAAACACCCTGGAGTACCATTGCTGGGTTATATGATAAAGCCTATGTTTAGTTGTGTTTTTTTGATATTTTATTTTATTTTTTTAAAAGATTTTATTTATTTATTTATTTATTTGACAGAGAGATCACAAGCAGGCAGAGAAGCAGGCAGAGAGAGAGGAGGAAGCAGGCTCCCTGCTGAGCAGAGAGCCCCATGCGGGGCTCGATCCCAGGACCCCAAGATCATGACCGGAGCCGAAGGCAGAGGCCCAACCCACTGAGCCACCCAGGCGCCCCTATTTTTAGTTTTTTAAAGAAACTGCCAAACTCTTTATCAGGGTCGTTTGCTGTCTGACATTCCCACCAGCCGTGTAGAAGGAATCTGGTTTCTCCACACCCTTGTCAGCTATTGGTGACGTCATTATTTTTTCTTTTAGTCATTCTGATTGGTGAATTCATGGTCTTAATTTACATTTCCCTGAGGCTTACTACTATTGAACATCATTTCCTATGCTTGTTTGCCATCTTTGTTTGTCCTCCTTGGTGACATGTCTCCTCCTGTCTTTTGCCCATTTTCTAATTGGATCCTTAGGGGTTTTGTTTTGTTTTGTTTTACCATTGAGCTTTGAGGGTCTTTTTTATATTCTAGATATGAGGCCTCAGATGTGTGGGTCGCAGATATTTTCACCCCATCCATAACTCGTTTTTTCATGTGCTTAACAGGGTCTTCCAAAAGTTTTTGTGAAAGTCCTGTTTATTGGGTTTTTTCTTTTGTGCATCAAGTTTTTAGTGTCATATCGAAGTCTTCCCCAAGCCGTGCCCAATTTTCCGCCATAGTTTCATCTGAAAGTTCATATTTTACATAAGTTAAAGCTATGATCGTTTTGAATTAATTTTCTATGGGATAAGAGATTTAGGTTGATTTAGGGTGTTTTTTAAGATTTTATTTATTTATTTGACACACAGAGAGAGAATCACAAGTAGGCAGAGAGGTGGACAGAGAAAGGGAAGCAGGCTCCCTGCTGAGCAGAGAGCCCGATGCGGGGCTCGATCCCAGGACCCTGAGATCATGACCTGTGCTGAAGGCAGAGGCTTAACCCACTGAGCCACCCAGGTGCCCCTGATTTAGACTTTTTATTGTTGTTTATTTTTATCTAAGGCCATCCAATTGCTCCAGTGCCATTTGTTGAAAAGACTATCCTTCCTTTATTGAATTATTTTTGCACTTTTGTCAAAATGCAGTTGGCCATTTGTATGTGGGGCTATTTCTAGGCTCTATTCTGTTTCATTGATTTATGTGTCTGCCTCTCTGCCAATACCTCACAGTCTTGATTACTATAGCTATATAAAAAGACCTGAAATTTGGATAGGTTGATTTCCCTATTTTCTTTTTTCCCACTTTCTTATTTTTTAAAAAAGGTTTTAACCATTCTGGCTCCTTCTGTATAGATTTTAGAATTAGTTTGTCTGTATTTTTTTTTTTTAATTTTTATTTATTTGTTTGAGAGGGAGAGAGAGTGAGAGAGAGAGAGAGAGAGCATGAGAAGGGGGAGGGTCAGAGGGAGAAGCAGACTCCCTGTAGAGCAGGGAGCCCGATGTGGGACTCGATCCTGGGACTCCAGGATCATGACCTGAGTCAAAGGCAGTCGCTTAACCAACTGAGCCACCCAAGCGCCCAGTTTGTCTGTATTTACACCAAAAATGTCGTGCTGGAATTTTGATAGGAAGTGCATTAAATTTATTCATTGGTTTGGAGATCATTAATATCTTCTGTGTTATGTCTTCTAATTCATAAACATGGTGTGTTTCTACATTTATTTACATCTTCCTTGATTTCTTTTTATCAGCATGTTGTAGTTTTTAACATACAAATTTTGTATATGTTTTATTATATTTATACCTAAGTATTTCATTTTTTCTGAGTCATTATAAGTGGTCTAATTTCAGTTTCCACATGTTTGTTGCTAGCACGTAAAAATACAATTAATAAGGGGCTCCTGGGTGGCTCGGTCAGTTAAGTGTCTGCCTTAGGTGTCGGTTCAAGTCCTAATCTTGGGGTACTGAGATGGGGTCCCATACCAGGCTCCCTCCCCAGTGGGGAGTCTGCTTCTCCCTCTCCCTTTGCCTCTCCCCCCTGCTAGTGCTCTCTCTCTGTCTCAAATATATAAATAAAATCTTTTTAAAAAATACAATTAATTTTCTTACGTTGATCTTATGATTTTACTTAACTCATTTTTTAAAAAAGATTTTATTTATTTATTGACAGAGAGAGATCACAAGTAGGAAGAGAGGCAGGCAAAGAGAGAGATGGGGAAGCAGGCTCCCTGCTGAGCAGAGAGCCCGATGTGGGGCTCGATCCCAGGATCCTGGGATCATGACCTGAGCCGAAGGCAGAGGCTTAACCCACTGAGCCACCCAGGTGCCTACTTAACTCATTTTTAAAAGTATTTATTTGAGAGAGAGAGAGAGAATGGGGAAAGAGGCAGAGAGAGAGAATCTTCAAGCAAACTCCCCACCGAACACAGACCCCCCCCCATACACATGGTCTCAATTTCACCACCCGTGAGATCATGACCCATGAAATCATGACCTGAGCTGAAACCAAGAGTCAGACGTTCAACTGACTGAGGCACCCAGGCACCCCCTGAACCCACTTAATAATACTAGGAATTCCCTTGTAGATTTCTTGGGATTTCTAAGTAGACTTTTATACAAATAGAGATAGTTTTTCTTTTTAATATTTTTGATCTCTATGCCTTTACTTTTTCTTGCCTTATGAGCTAGCTAAAACTTCAAGTGCCATATTGAATAGCGTGGTGAGAGCAGATGGCCTTGTGTTCTTCCTGATCTTAGGGAGAAAGCATTCTGTCTTTTGCCATTAAGTGTGATATTTGCTATATAGGTTTTTAAGAATGTCCCTTATGTTGAGGAAGTTCCCTTCTACTCCTAGTTTTCGGAGTTTTTATCATGAATCAATGTAGAATTTTGTCAACTGCTTTCTCTGCATCAGTAGATAGAATCATGTGCCTTTTCTTCTTCAGATTGTTAATATGGGGGATCACATTAAATGATTTTTCAGATATTGAAACAGCCTTGGATCCTTGGAATACATGCCTGTTGGTCATGGTGTATTATTCTTTCTATGTGTAGCTGGATTCTATTTGCTAATATTTTGCTAATGGTTTTTGTGTATTTTCTAGTCTCTTTGCCTGGTTTTGGTATCAGGGTGATACTGTCTCCATGAAATAAATTGGAAAATGTTCCCTTTTTTAAAAAAATTCTCTGCAAAAGACCCTAGAATTGTGTCACTTTTTAAAATTTCAGCGTTGGGATGCCTGGGTGGCTCAGTTGGTTGGACGACTGCCTTCGGCTCAGGTCATGATCCCGGAATCCGGGGATCAAGTCCCGCATCGGGCTCCCAGCTCCGCGGGGAGTCTGCTTCTCCCTCTGACCTTCTCCTCGCTCATGCTCTCTCTCAAATAAATAAATAAAATCTTAAAAAAAATAAAATAAAATAAAATAAAATTTCAGCGTTACCGAGGTATAACTGACATATAAAATATAAGATATTTAAAGTGTGCATCGCAGTGATTTGATAAATAAATGTACATTGTGAAAGGACTCTACCCACCCAGTTCATAAACCACATCGCCCACTTCACATATTTACTTCTGTGTCTTTCTTTGTTTCTCCTGTCTTTCTTTCTTTGTGTGTGAGAACATTTTAGTTCTACGCTTTTAGCAAATTTCAGTTATACAATGTTATGGCAATATTGTGATTTGTAAAAAACATATATTCTGATCCTCATCCACATTCCTGACCCACAACTTCTAAAACCTGTGAAATTCCCTGAGCAAGAAGAGAAGAAGAACATCTTTTGTTATAATATTTGGTCTCTTTTTAAAGGTGAAATGGGTGTCTTGTTATTCATAGCAATGCCCTCTCCACCACAATGAGGTTTATGTTCATGTTGTGACTTTTGGAAACCACCTAAGGATGGAGGCTGGTGGCCAGGGGAACCATCTATAAATAGAGAGTTGGAACTTTCTGTCCACCTCCTGATTTCTGGGGAGGTGAGAAGGCCTGAGATTGAATCAATCACCAACAGCCAATGAGTTAATCAATTATGCCTTCATAAAAACCCCAAAAAGAGGACATTCGGAGAGCTTCTGGTTTGGGGAAACAGATGCTTCCACATACCTTCGTTCTGGATCCCAGACTCCATGAGTCCCCAAACAGCGCAAAGGCAGAGGCTCCTTTGTTTGGGACCCTGCCCTAGGTACCTCTTCATTTGGCTATTGATCTGTAGTCTTTAATATTCTTTGTAATAAATTGGTAATCTAGTAAGTAAATGAACTTCCTGAGATCTGTGAGCTGCTGTCACAAATTACTCAAACCCACAGAGGTGGCCATGGGAACCCCTGACTTAAAGCCATTTGGCCAGAAGTACAGGTTCCAACCTGGCCTTGCAATTTGGTAACTGAAGGGGAGGAGGCAGTCTTGTAGGACTGAATCCTTAACCTGTGGGAGTGGATACTATCTCTAGGTAGGTAGTGTCAGACTTTAGTTGGATTGTAGGATACCTGCTAGTGTCTGAGAATTGCTTTGTGGTGTGGGAAATAGACCCACAGAAACACACACATACACACACATTCTGGGAGTGGGGGTTAGAATCATTTCAACTACATTATCTACTAAACTACTATCTAATAATCAACTACACTATCAACTACAATCACCATGTTTTACATTAGATCCATCCGTAGCATTAGTTTTAATTCTTCTTTAAATGTTTAGGGCAATTCCCCAGTGAAACCATGTGGGTGTTACGCACTTTAATATTCAGAATTTGATTCGATTCTCATAGCAACCTTGCAAAGAAGGCATTTTACAGGTATGGAAACTTAAGGCTCAGAGAAATGAAGTGACTTACCCAACATCTAGACATGTTCTGATTCCAAGTTTGGTCCACAAAACTGCACTTCCTGAGTTAGATGTCATTAGGCTGGCTCTTCAGTCCTTTGGAATCTCTATGGGAAACAAGGAAGAGAATAATTATAGCTGTTCCTGGCCACTTTTGTTTAGCTGGGTGCCAGTTCTCTCTTACTGGACATCACATTCAAGTTAGAGGGTAATGAGGCAACTAGTGAATCACTGAGTATAAAACCTAGTACTGTTCATACAGTCATGGATTTTAGTCCGAAATATTGATGACACATGCATTGACACATCCAACTGCAAAGCCCCAGAAGCAAAGCAAACAAAACCGTCTCAAGAGAGAAGGAGATCCTATTATGTTGTGGTCCCTGGACGTTCTCTGGGACGTTTCAATGGGTCATCTCTCTTCTCCATCCTTTATTACCTGACCCCAAATTTCCCACCAGGAATGATTAACTTATTTGGGATTTTTCACCACCTTCACTATCCCTTCTGTGTTTTTTTTTTTCCCCAGCTCTGGTCATGTTTAATAGCCTGTTTCCCTGTTTAATAGCCTTCAATGATTCTGTATTGTCTATACTTCTCAGCTTTATGGTTGTTGTCTATGTATGTCCAGGGTTCTCAAAACTTCAGAGAAGAAAAGAATCACCCAGAGACACTGACTGAAAATGTAGACTCTTAAGTCCCAACCCCAGAGATTTTGACTCACTAACTCTGGACTGAGACCTAGGAATCTTTTTTTGTTTTTTTAATATTTTATTTATTTATTTGACACAGAGAGAGATCACAAGTAGGCAGAAAGGCAGGCAGAGAGAGAGGGGGAAGCAGGCTTCCCACTAAGCAGAGAGCCTGATGTGGGGCTCGATCCCAGGACCTTGAGACCATAACCTGAGCCGAATGCAGAGACTTTAACCCACTGAGCCACCCAGGCACCCCTCTAGGAATCTATTTTAGTAACCTCCTCCTGGTGATTCCAGTGCAGCCCACGGAATACATGTTGACCAAACAGTGATCTCTAGCATAAAGGTCATAGTCCTTAGCCTGGCTTTCAGGCCCTGTGAAGTCCAATTCCAGCTTGCTTTGCTTAGTCACTAGTACCCCTCCCTCACCCCCACCCCTACCAGGCCTCCAGACCTACAGACCAACCCAGTGGGTAAGACTAAACCAGTTGGCGAGCACGCTTCGGAAAGGCAGAATTAATCTCTCCTGTTCCCTTTCCCCTCTGCCCTTAGCACTTCAACGTTAGCACAGTGTCGTTCAAACTATAGGTTGCCACCCAATAGTAGGTTTTGACCAGGTTCTTATTTAAATTTATGATTCCTAGAATAGAATATATGGAAACCGTCAGTGTGCGTTGCTGTAGTTAAGGGGACTGTAATACGTTTGTTTCATAGATGCGTACTGTGTCGGGACACGAACTGCGTTTCTCACTGTGGCTTGTGCTCCAGCAACACTGAGAGCCACGGCTGTAGAACTCACCTCTCATTAGATCCATCAGTACGGCTTTCTGCATCTCCATTATTGTGAACCTGTGGGGAATAGTGAATAAAGCCACCTTTAACTTCTTATCCCTCCAGGGTCCATCATGGTACTTTGTATTCAACAACTGAACTGATTTCATTACATCATCACAATCAGGCCTCTTCTGGGTTTAACTACTTCAGATCAAGTATCCTCTTCTAGGGTGTAGGGTTAGGATTATTCCTTTCAGAAATTGCCTCTCGTGGAGTACCTGGGTGGCTCAGTCGGTGAGGCGTCTGCCTTTGACTCAGGTCATGATCTTCGGTACCCGGGATCGAGCCCCGTGTCAGGCTCCCTGCTCAAGGGGAGTCTGCTTCTCCCTCTCTCTCTCCCTCTGCCCCTCTCTTACCCCATCTCCTGCTCTCTCTTTCAAATAAATAAATACAATCTTAAAAAATTTTTTTTGCCTCTTTGTGAGACAGTGAATCTTGGAGCATGGCCAGAAGAAGTGGCCCCTCACACTGGCCAGAAGCAAAGGGTAACGTTTGTAAGGTGATGAGGTTCTTCGGGGCAATGTATTTCCTATGGAGATTCTGGAGTGTGGTCTGAGGAATGGAGAGGGTGGCTCTCTGACCCAAGATGGCATAGTGAAAGGAGGCTCTAGAAGGACAAGAGCAGAGGAAATAGCTACATGAGTCTTCTGGGCGAGCGTGTGTTAAGCATCCACTGGTCAATTAACGAGTCACTAGGCAGGCTCTTAAGAACCCAAGAAGTGTTCGGATAGGTGACAACTGGACCACATGTGGATCACAGCTTTGTTTTCTTAAGGCAGCAGTGTTTCAAACAGCCATGTGTCCAGTCAAGGTTGTTTGAATGCCAAGCATCTTATACCGAGCTTGCTTCTCACATGTATGTTAACTGCGCATCTCCGTTAGCTGTAAGTTGGGGACCTCCTACAGCAAAATCTCCAGCGTTGAAGAACTCAGTGCAGAAGAGGAGTGAAGGCGGGGCACCTGGGTGGCTCAGTGGGTTGGGCCTCTGCCTTCGGCTCGGGTCATGATCTCGGGGTCATGGGGTTGAGCCCTGCGTTGGGCTCTCTGCTCAGCTGGGAGCCTGCATCCCCCTCTCTCTCTGCCTGCCTCTCTGCCTACTTGTGATCTCTCTCTCTGTCGAATAAATAAATAAAATCTTTAAAAAAAAAAAAAAAGAAGAAGAAGAAGAGGAGTGAAGGCATACACTTTCAGAAACAATTTCCTGGCCAGGTCCCTTGAACTTGATGCACAGGGTGCTAGCAGAGCTGTAAGTGCAGTCAAGGGGGTTGCTGGACAGAGCAGGCAGGCTGGACCGAGGTAGAGTGAGGTAGAATGGACCTTCCAGTGAAAAGCTTGGGTATGCAGAGTAAAGAGAGGCCACTTTTTGGAGGAGGGGGAGGAAGGAAGCTCTGACTTATTACAGCAGGGACTCAGTGATGGGCCAGATGTAAATGATCTTAATGAAGACTGGAGTATGAAGGGCCAAGAGAAAAGAGGGGTGGTATGGAGTTTATCCCAATACCAAAAGAGTTTTTGTTTTGTTTTAAAGATTTTATTTATTTATTTGACACAGAGAGAGAGAGATCACAAGCAGGCAGAGAGGCAGGCAGAGAGAGGGGGAGGCAGGCGCCCTGCTGAGCAGAGAGCCCGACTCAGGACTCGATCCCAGGACCCCGAGACCATGACCTGAACCAAAGGCAAAGGCCCAACCCACTGAGCCACCCAGGTGCCCCTGTTTTGTTTTGTTTTAACAAGGTTTTCAATTTGTCCTTGGCCTCAAAATAAGACTTCTTGAAAACAAGTAAAGTAATATCACGCTTTAAAAAAGCAGAGGTTAGGGGTGCCTGGGTGGCTTAGTCATTAAGCGTCTGCCTTCAGCTCAGGTCATGATCCCAGGGTGCTAGGATCGAGCCCTGCATCGGGCTCCCTGCTCAGCAGAGAGCCTGCTTCTCCCTCTCCCTCTCCTTGCGTTCCCTCTCTCCCTCTCTCTCTCAGATAAATAAAATCTTTAAAAATAAATAAAAAATAAAAAAGCAGAGGTGACACACCTTATTAGAACAGCTAAAATCCAAAAAACCTGGTAATTCCCCGTGCTAGCAAGGATGTGGAGCAGCAGGAACACTCATTTGTTGCTTGTGGGAATGCAAAATGGAATGATCACGTTGGAAGCCAATTTGGCAGTTTCTTCCAAACTCAAATGTCCTCTCACCGTCTGATCCAGCCACTGCACTCCTAGATGTTTACACAACCAAGTTGCAAACTATGTCCACGCAAAAACCTGCACGTGAATGCTGTATCAGTTTGATTCATAATCAGTGAAAACTGGAAGAAACCAAGACGCCCTTCAACTGGTGAATGGATAAACAGTACAAATGGATAAAGAAATTGTACACATCCAGACAATGGATTATTATTAGGCAATTTACAAATTGAGTTATCAAGCCACAAAACTGCCTGGAGGAACCTTAAATGCATACGGTTAAGTGAAAGAAGCCAGTCTGAAGAAGCTACGTAGTGTATGAGCCCAACTCACTCCGTGTTTTGGAAAGGGCAAAACCAGAGAAATGGCAGGAAAAAATGTGGTTACCGGCAGCTGTGCACCCAGGGAGAGGGATGAACAGCGGGATCGCAGTGGATTCTGAGTGCAGGGAAACTGTTCGCAACGTAACTGCAACAGTGCCTACATGTCATTATACATTCGTCGAAACCCACTGACTGTACAACACAGTGTCTCTTCGTGGGAACTATGGCCTATAGTTAATCAATAATAATGTGTCAGTATGGACTCATCAAGTGTAACAAATGAACCGCACTAATGCAAGACATTAATAATAGGGAAAACGGTGGGGCAGGGGGAGATAGGAGGTTGGGGGCCGGATGTATAGCACTCTGTGTGCTATCTGCTCCATTGTTCTTTAAATCCAAAACCGTGGTCAAAAATAAAGTCTGTTGATTATCTTTTTAAGAAATGGAGAGATTTCGCGTTGAAAGAAAAAAAAAGGCAAATGTAATGAGAATTATTTTTAAGTTTTAAGAGAGAAGCAAGGAAGTCCTGGGCACTTGCTTGTAAACTACACAGCCAGCCTTGCTCCCCAAGACCCTCTTCATGAACAGAATCCCTCGCCTGTGAAATAAATCCACACCACATCTCCTCCCTGGTTCAAGCTCAGGCCCAGCTGGGATTGACATTGAACCCCCTTCGAACGTGAACTAAAATTTTCCTCCCCTTCCTAGTTTTCTGAATTTTCTCATGGAAAAGAAATTGGGCTTGTCTGGTAAATTTGAAAAAGTAGCCTCACGGATTCCTTCCAAAGGAAAAAAAGGCTTTTCTGTGACTGAACTTTTCTCAATCAATGATAATGATGGCTTTCCTGTTAATTCTCCCTAATTACGAGGAAGGCCACGTAAACAATTAAACTTGTTTTGGTGGTTCTCTTCTGAGATGAGGCAATCAGCCCACCTTTGATATTATAAGAAGCTGGCAGCTGCTTCTCCTTCTTCCTCTTCTTCTTCCTTTTAAGACACTCCTCCATTTTAGAATTTCTGCAAGTGATCATGGGCATAAATTCCAGTCTGTCCCTCAAAAGGCTTCTAGTGAGG